>PVHY01004591.1:0-38136 GCA_004024945.1 Uropsilus gracilis
CCCCCGCCCCTTTCCCTCCTGCTCAAAGTTGTGCACTTCAGTTTGGTGCTTAGCTTGTTTTGACTTTTCCTCAAGTCTTTTGTTTATTTTTTTCACTATATCCCATATATTAATGAAACCATTTGGTTTCTGTCTTTTTCTTTATGACTTGTTTCTGCTAATAAGATTTTTTCTAAGTACATCCATGTTGTTATAAAATCATCAAATTTGTCATTTTTAATTGATGAGCAATATTCCATGGTGTATATATACCACATTTTTTTCATCCAGTTATCTGTTTGGGGGCATTTAGGTTGCTTCCATGACCTTGCAATTATAAATTGTGCTGCAGTAAACATCCGAGCACAGGTGTCCCTTTGTACCCACATTGAGGTCTCTTTGGGGTAGATTCCCAAGAAAGCAATTGCTGGGTCAAATGGTAATTCCATTTTCATTAACTTGAAGGTCTTCCACACAGCTTTCCATAATGGTTGGACCAGTTTACATTCCCACCAGCAGTGTAGTAGTGTTCTTTTCTCTCCACATCCTCGCCAGCAATTCTTGTTGCCCGTTCTTTGGATGTGGGCCATTCTTACTGGTGTAAGGTGGTATCTCATTGTGGTTTTGATTTGCATTTCCCTTATTACTAGCGATGCTGAGCAATTTTTCATGTGCCTGTTGGCCATTTGTATTTCCTCTTTGGAGAAGTGTCTTTTTAGTTCTTCTCCCCATTTTTTGATTGGGCTTCTTGTTTTGCTTTTGTTTAGTTGTGTGAGTTCCTTGTAGCTCTTCGTTATTAAACCCTTGTCACTCATGTGGAGGGCAAAAATTTTTTCCCATTCAGTTGGGCATCTTTCAGTTTTTTCTGTTGAGAGACACATTTTTAAAAGAGCAAAGCTCAGTCTGTTCTTACAGAAGAAGAGCACATTTCTCCTATTAATGGGCTCTCACCCTCCTTTTTTTTGAAAAGCACAGTTTGGGCATCATTACACCAAACTATGTCTGATCACTAGATGCAGTTGGGGAAGCAAGGCTTTTAGGAATAAAGCCCAGTTCTCTCATCTAACAGAGGCAATCAAGGGTCAACAGGGAGAAGTACTTGCTTCAGTGCACACAGCTATTACCCAGAAGAGTCAGGAATAGAATTAAGAACCTAAATATCACCCACTTTTCTTTATTCTACACTCCACTTGAAAGTACCCAAGAAGGACTTATAATAGGTAGATATGGTCCATTCATTCTTGCTCTGGTGTGACAAGAGAGCAAACCCATATTCACATTCCCATGTAGTGTCATTGTAGAGCCTCTCAGGTCACATAGATTTAGAATCAGGGCCTGGTTCTGAAAACTATAAGCTGTGCAGCCTTGAATAAGCCACTTTCCCTCTCTGGATCCCATTCTCCTATTTGAAAATAACAATTTCTGATTTGTGTATTAGATAACATCCGAAGAGTGCCATAAACATAGTAGGAGCTCAAAATGTGTGACTTCTACCTTTTTTTATTGGCAAAACCTGTGTTAAGGATTGAGGCAATTGTAATACTCTCCTCTTCTCAAAGCATGGGGGTGATGACATCATTGGTGATATTGGCAGCAAACTTTAAGGTAACACAGCATCCAACAGCTCTGGTTTCAAGTTTGTCTATGATATTGGGAATGCTACCTAAGTATTTAGTACCTCAATATCCTCATCCATTAAATGGACATACAATTATTTATAAGGTTGTTGATGAATGAGAAAATAAAGCTGACTATAGGCAGTCAGGTAGTACCTCAATCTAGTGAAAACTGATTGTTCAGAAAACTCACACAATGTTAAAGCAACAGACCAAAGCTCATTTCAGGAAAATTGACAAAACTGACCAACTAAATTGGGAGACCCAGGGGGCCTCAACCAGTAAACAAGAGACATGAGGCCGAGATACCCAACAACTGTGCTTGCTGTAATGGCAAAAACTCCTGCCTCCTGCCCCACAGCAGTGTCCCACACAGACTCCGCTGCTCAAAGAACTTTCCTCTGTTTCTTATCTACAATAAATTCCTTGCTTTACTGCCTAACTCTGGTCTCAATGTTGGATTCTTTCCTCACCAAGACAAAAACCAAGAGTGTCATTGGTTTCCTCACTCCAAGCCAGATTCATTGGGAAGACTAAGAGTTAATGTGTTTAAATCACTCGGTATAATGCCTGGCATTCAACAAATCCTCCCTTCATCAATGCTATTTTTAGAAACATCTATTTATGCTTATTCTGTGTCAGGTGTTTTCTCTTTCAATTCTGATATCCTGAACTTGGACATAAATCCCTATTTATAGCCATACTTCCTTGGGGAAGTACAGGCAAGTCTTGAACCCACGACAATGAGGTTGCAAGTTTGGTCACACTCTGAAGCTGCTTCCCTTTAGGTAATGTCACAGGCTATAAGGCACACAGCATGTCTGTGGACATTCTCAGGGTCTCAAAATATGTAACTGACAATCAAGAATGTAGAGTGCCTGTGTGAGAACCACTGGCAGTGGCAAGTCACAGCAAAAGACCTTGAATGCCTCACTGGGAGTTTTCCCTTTAATCTGAAGGCAAGAGGAGATTCTGAAGATTTTCTTAGTAGGATGGACCTGGACAAATAGTGTGTGGGAAACTTCAAAGACTATCATAATAGCTGATTGGACAGGCTGTTTGGATTTGAAGCAAGAAGAAGGTTCTGGAAGCCAAAAGGTAATTGCAGATCCAGGATGGAAAGCACTTGTTAATACCAAGAGAAAGGGTGAGAGAAGCTTAGCAAGGATTAAAGTGAACTTTGGTGGTGTGGTATAAGGGTGTGGTGTAGACTGTTTTGCTCTTACCTAGAATCCTGCAAACTCTATCTCCCCCTACTCCATGTGTCTTTGAGAGAGCACCTCAAAGAGAAAGTCTGAAATCCTTTGAAGCAAAGAAGAGAAAGAGAAAGGGAAAAGACACATGGGAATTAAATATCAAATATGAATTCTAATTTTATGAGCTGAAGTTCTTTTGGGGTAGGGGAAATTGAAAGTCAGGCCTTTGGGTCTCTTTATAAATGTCTCTACGAAAAACTAAGTTTCTTATTGGGATTAGATTGATCTAGTCCCAGACAGCTTCTGATGAACACTTTTATTATGTTGCCTGCATTAGGGAAGGAAGAAGCTAAGAAATAGTGTGCGCAGTCAGTTAGGAACAGGATGCTCCAAGGCCAGGCCCATTTATCAATTTGAACAATCTGTGGGAACAGGAGTCACCTCTCTCTCCTCAAGCACAGGTGTTCAGGTTCATTTATCAATCTGATTAGAGAACAATCATAGATCAGGAGGGTGTCTCCCACCAACCCAGTATGCCAGGTAATGTGGGCAAACTCAGTACGCCTTGGTAGCCTAGGAGAGTCCTGCAAACTCAGTAGCCTAGGTAACCCAGGAGACCCCCACAGGTCCGGCCGATCAACAAGAGACACAGCACATCCAAATCCCTCTCCTTGCCCACTATACCCATATAAACACCTATTTCTGGCACCCTCAGCTGCATGTACTCTAGACCCCTTTCCACATGGAGAGCTTTCCAGTCCTTCTTACCTAGCAATATCTGTCCTTACTCTCCTTGATCAATAAATCTCTTGTTTTTCTGTAACTTTGCTTTTGACATGGAATTCTTTCCTCCCTGAAGACAAGAACTAAGAAAGAGCCTACCTGGGTCCTCAGACTACAGGCCTGCTCCCCCAAACCCCAATTCATTAGTGGTATGTCAGGAGTTGGACCCCTCATGTGACAACCCAGTTTCCTAATGGACTCCCTCTGCTGGCTTATGTCTACTTTGGTAAGAGGAGCAGGCACTTTGGTAAGGACACTCTGCCCCGGAGAACACCAGTTCAAGGCTCAGGTTGGACTGAGAGGGGTTGAACTAGGTAAGGCAGAACACCAAGGAGGAACGAGCATTCTGGTTCTAGGGGGCACCCAGAGGTTGGAGCCAAGGATCGGGGTATGGGGGGAGGTTTCCTGTCTGAAGACTGAAAGTGCTGGCTGAGATTGCCATTGTCTCTGACCCTCTGAGGGCCTGGCTTCTGCCTTCTGGGAGGGTCTTTCTTGTTCATTACCCTTCTTGGTCTTACCTGAAGTGGGTGTTGCGCACTCAAGGGTTAACCAAGTTGTCTTAATGATGAAATACTCCAAGTTTACTTTTCATTTGTTGTTTGCATTATTTGGCTAAGTTTCTTGGTCTCTTTGACAGTGCAATTCCTTGAAGAATATAATGGACATTTAATAAATCTGTTTCCTATTGCTCCATATCCCAACAGCCATACTTACAGTGATTTTTGAGATGCAATTCTCAGCCATGATTCAATTCATTTCTTTCTTGCCTTCTTTCTGCCCTCTCTCAATGTAATGGCATTCATCAGAAGAGTTCAAGCTTGGGTGGTGTATAAGTCAGTTAGGGCTACCATAACATAATATCAGACTTGGAAATTTAAGCCAGGAAAAAACATTTTCTCACAGTTCTGGAGACTGGAAGTCCAAGATCAAGTTGTTGATCTTGGTTGATTACTTTCAAAACTTTTTCTTTGGCTTGTAGAAGGCTACCTTCTTCCTACATCTCCACATGGCTTTATATTATATGTATGTCCTTAGGGTCTCCTCCCCTTCATATAAGGACATTAGTCATATTGAATTAGGCCCACATCCTCATTTAACCTTAATTACATCTTTAAAGGCCTTAGCTCTAAGTAAAGTCACTTTGGGTGTTAAGAATTCAACAGAAACATTTTGGGGAGGACATAATTTAGTCAACAACAAGTAGGGAGAAAACACTCTTAATTTTCTCTCTGTCTTCAGTTTCCTTGCATATAGACAAAGGAAGTAGAAGAGAACCATTATTGCTAATGTTTTAACACTTGCATCCCTTGGAAGAGAAAGATAATATAAATTCAGATATTATTGGAATTCAGTCAGTGGAGTTCTTGGGTCCCTCCAAATAAATGATTTTAAGAGAGTCCCTTGTTCAGCAACACATAGCAAGTTAATTAAGAAAAGAGAACCACCTTTTTTTGGAAGTTTGTAAAGGACTATTTATTAAGAGTTTGAAAGAGAGAGGTTTATTAAGAAAAAGAGACAACTCTATTTCTGCATAGACATAGGACAAAGAGCTGAGTTTTATCAGAGCAAAGGGTATCAATATATAGTGAAATTTGGGGACATTCATTCATTTTATTAGTTGTAAAATCTATCACTTCTATGTTCTTGTTGGGTTGTGGTAAACATGATGTTTCTTTGCAATTACTAATAACTCCGCATAGACAATTCTCCATACCTCACTTTCAGTTTCAGTCATTGCCTGCAGATTTTCTATAGCTGGTTGAAGAACTTAGTCATTTTTGACCGCACCTCTAGTTTCTGGCCTTGTGATGATGCTATCATAAATTTTCTACCCTACGCTTCCATCAGTATCAAAAGAATACTGCAGAGCATAGTGTCAAGTTATTCAAGAGAAGAGAACCACCAGAAAGAGATGATGACTCATAGGACAAAATGCTCCCAAATGCTTCTTGGCCTTTTTTTTTTTTTTTTAAAGAAACAGTAGGTGTAGAATGACTAAGCATTGAGGCCCCTGAACTTCCAGGAGTGATTCCCTAAGATGTGAGATTGGGACCCTGAAGCTTACTTAGGTTTCTGTGTCTTATTTCAAATGCAACCTCTCTCTTCACATAAAGCAAAGAAATCAGGAAAATGGAGGGGGAGGGAGAGATGTTATGGAGGTAAAAGAAGTTTATTATGATCTCTTTGATTTGACAGTATGAAAACAGAATTCAGTGATAAGGAATGGGGGATCTGGGCTTCTCTCTTTCAGTTATCTATGATGACCAATATGGTGGAAATGACCAACTAATCATTTGGATATATGCTTCTCATCCATGGTGTAGAGTTGTTCCTGAGAAGTTACTTACTAGATTTCCTGCCACTTTGAATCTGGTGGAAGAACCTGGTGACTAAGAAAAAGATCAATAGAAATGCAAAATGCCATTTTGAAGTCAGTGACCAAGTTCCTGGTGAGATTTCAGCACAAATTCTCTTTGATGACAACTTTAGATCCCAAAGTGACATGATAGCTTCACTGCAAGGTGAGGAGATACTTAGAGGGGAAGTACCTACTCAGGAATATCTATATGAAAAAAATTAATAATATAAAAACAAACCTTAGTGTGTGTAGTTCCTGAGGTTTGAGGATTAATGGGGTAGCTGATATTAGGGTGAGACCTTGAGAAATTAAACAAGTCATACTACTTTTCTATTTTTAGCATTGATAGATTTTCATAAATAGAAGCTTATTTAATTAAGATAACAAGCATGTTTAAAGAATATCGGGAAATGAACAGCAGTTCAAGTATGTGCACATAAGTCAAAATAAAGGTGTTGAGTGGTTAAGTTTGGGAAACACTGGCTTGTGGCAAAGACAGGTGAGGTTGTTAACTCTGAGAATTGAAAAGAAGTAGAGACTAAAGAAGTTCAAGAAGAAAACAGCAGTAAATGATTGCTCTAAATGTTTCCTGGGTTCTGAGGGGGCAAATGTTGACAGTTTAAGATTAGGCAGTTGTTTTATCATAAGGGGTAGAGCTAATCTTAGGAAGAAGCAATAAAATTCCCTGGACCACTGAATCTGTGCAATAGCCTAGAAGGTCAATGTAACCTTCAGAAGAGCTTGATTTGGCCTGTTTTTTTTTTAAAATCAGCCATTATTTACTAATCAGGAGATTTTACATAAAATCAGAATTCCTGGCTTCCCTTGAGAAAACAAATGATCTAACCATACTGGGTCAGCATGACCCCTGGTAGGCTTTAGATGTAGCAGAGTAGTTGATATCTCTGATAAATAGTGTATTTGTCCACAAGCCTCTATTATTCCTTATTGCACCTGAGTTCAAGTCCAAGTAACCATTTCTCACTTGCAGTAACACTTTGTTTTTAGAGGACTATTTCTCTGTATGCATGTCTCTATCTGAAAAGTAAAGTTGTTGAGAAAAAGATATGTGTTTCAATACAAATTGAGTCTATATTGGAAGAATACAAGCAAAGACATCATCAGAAAAACAAATGACTGGCCAGGTGTGGTGGCGTGCACCTGTAATCCCAGCGCTAGGAGGCTGAGGCCAGGGATCGCTTGAGTCTGTGGGTTCGAGACTACCCCAGGCAACATAGTGACCTAGTCTCTAAAAAATAGCCGAACATGGTGGCATGTGACTGTAATCCCAGCTACCTGGCAGGCTGAGTTTAGGGCATACCTGAGTCCACGGGTTCAGGAATACCAGGCAACGTAGCAATACTTAGTCTCGTAAAAAAAAAAAAAAAAAGACTATACCAAATACATAGGGGAAAAGTGAGTGATGAAAGACTGAGGTGAAAAGGATGGAAAATCACTGCAAAATTTGTGTTTGCTGAAAACATAGGAATAAAACAGCGAAAACAGTAGATACATTTGATCTGCATCACTCATTTGGGTAATCTGTCAGACACTTTGGGCATTTGGGTTTGAAACTTGTGTTGATTAGGAAATACAGAAGATCTTGGACAATACAATGTTAAGGAAATGGGACTTTATCAGATACAGCAGAGCTGAGGACTTTAATAATGTACCTTCCCTCCTCCACAGCACAGAGTCTGTCTTCCTGTCTTCTTCCTCCATCCTGCTTTTACTTTCCCCGTGTGTACTCTTCTTCTTACCCTGGTGGGCTTTTCCAATTTCAAAAGTTATCTGAAAATCCCCAGTCACTTCTCATGCTTGTTTTGTTCTGCTTCTGATATGCATGTGGCCAGCTCAACAGGAAAGGAGCTGAACCACAACCAGCTGGTCTTCTCTGAAAGGAACCATGCACACAAGTGCACAGTAGAAGGTCCTCATGGCTACTCTCTCTAGCAGGGCATGGAGATCAGAAAAGATAAACATATAAAAGAGGGAAGAAAACTTACATTAAAGAGAAGGATATAAAAGAGAGAGGTAGGGTAGGGAGGGTGAAAGAAAAATACAATCTAAGCTCCAAATGTCAACATAGGCCAAGACAACTTAAAGCATCTACTATAAAACCCGAAAGAATGGCTTACTTGAATGATATGCAACAAAACAATGGGATGATCAGTGGTTTCAGAATCAAAGTAGAACCAAGTTCAAATCTTGGTCCTTTTCTCTACTTGCCGTTGACCTTTTGCAAATTGCTTCCTATCCCAAGATTCATTTTTTTCATCTTTAAAATGGAAATAAGAATTTTTGCCTTATTTTTATCCCTTACCATACTTAGAGGTTGGGAGTTATTGAGACCACAGTGCCTGGCACATAGCAGCTCCTCTGGGAAGGTTTTATTTCTCCTTTATTCAGTATTTAAATACCTGCCATGAATAGTATCAATTTTCTTCAGGGTAACATGAAAGTAATAAAGTATTTAGAATTTTCCCAACCTGAATCTGCAGTACTTAGTCATGGATAGCTGAATAATAAACAACTGGCAGTGTTGCCTTTCCCTACGCATCTGTTATTAGTGTGATATTACAGAGCACTTTATAGATATTATCTCATTTAGATGTCATTTAGCTCCCATATACAACAGGTAATACTATTCTCATTTTACAATTGAAGAAAGGAAAGTTGTCAAAGGTTAAGTGACATGTTCAAGGTCACATGGCTGGTAAATGAAGAAGCTGTGGTTGAGGACCAGAAAGCCTTTGCTTTTACCCATAGCTGCACCTGTTCCCTTAAACCCACCTGCAGGGAGTTTGCCCTTTCCTAGACTCCTGCATCCACCCCATCTCTCTTCTCTTTGGCAGGACCCCAGTATCTAGCAGATATTTAGAAATCTGTTGTTGAAATCCCATCTGAATTTTATCTGCCATTTGATGATGCTTCCTGTTTATAATGCTCCCTCCTCTCTCTTGCTGTCCATGTGCCTGTCACAGAGCTCAGGATATCCAATGCAGGAACTGGCACAGAACAAGTACCTGGTACACATTAATCGTCTCTCCTCTGGCCCTTCTATCCCAACGTGGGAACCTTATCACCAATAATGCCCTTGACAAAACCCTTGAACAGATATTTCGCCAAAGAAAATATGCAAATGTGAAATAATGTGAAAATGTGCTCTATATCACATATCAGGAAGGAGGTGCAAAACTCAATGAATACCACTTCACATCTCTCAGGATGGCTACTAGCAAAGGCAAAACCCAGAAAATAACATGATAGTGAGGATGTGGGGAAACTGGAACCCTTGTACATTGTTGCTAGGAGTATAAACTGGGGCAGCTGCAATGGAAAAGAATGTGGCAATTCCTTGAATAATTGAACAGTTTGCTATGGTCTGAAAACTTATGCTCCACCCAACCCCATTCACATGCTGAGACCCTAATGTCCAAAGTGATGATATTAAGAATTAGAGGGGAAGGTTTGGATATGAGGGAAGAACCTCTGTGAAAGAAGATAATGTGTGTATAAAAGGGGTGAGTAGACCTCTCACCCCTCCACCATGGAAGGACAGGCAAGAACATCCTGAAACCCAGGAAATAGCCTGGGGTGTGTGATTGTGTGGCCACTGGGACATAGGCATCACTAGTTCTTTCAAGTGGGAATGTAAAGCTTGGCAACTGCTACAGAAAAGTGTGGTAGGTCCTTGAACAATGAATGATAGAATGATCATATGACCCAACAACCTCACTTTTGGCTACATACCCAAAGGGATTAAAAATGGGGACACATAGAGGTATTTATGCACCTATTACATATTGGATTTATTAACATTAGCTATAATATAAAAATAATTCAAAGTCCATCAAAAGATGGATGAATACAAAGAGAGCATGGTATATGCATATTATATAGTACACACATATGCACACATATGTATACATATGTATATACAAATAATACATGTAAATATTATTTATTTTCTTTTTTATTAATTAAAATTTTTTCTTACATCATTGTAGTCCCCATAGTTCTTCACCACAATATCACCTGTGAACCACTGCCATATTCCCTTGTGTTAATCCTTCCCTTGTTTGCCTCCCCCCTTGCTGTATGCTTCAGTCTATGATCAACTTGCTAGCTTTGATTTTGTGACCTTTTATTTGGTTCCTCTGGATTGCACATATAAGTGAGAACATGCAGTATTACCCTAAATATAGGAGTGCAGGTTTCCTTTTGAACTAGTGTTTGTTTGTCCTTTGGGCAGATTACCAGGAATGGGATTGCCAGATCATATGATAGAATCATTTTTAGTGTTCCTATATGTATACATTTATAAAACATGACTATTATTTAGCACTGAAAAAGAAACATTTTGACCCATGCTACTGCATGTATGTACCTTGAGGACCTTATGCTACAAGAAATAAACATCACAAAAGGACACAGACTATGGGATTATTCTTATATGAGGTATCTATAACAGCCAAAGTTATACAGACAAAGCTGACATGGAGGTCACCATGGACTTGAGAGGAGGAGGAATGGCAGTGGTTACTGAGCAAGAACAGGTTTCAGTTTGGGAAGATGAAGCATTTTGTGGGCGGGTGGCATGATATTGACAGGATGGTTGAGGGCAAAGGGGAAATAGCTAATACCACTGAACTGTGGTTAAAAGCCATCAATTTCACATTATGTGTACTTTTACTATGATCAAAAATTGAAGGAAAAAAAAAAGGTATGCCTTTGAGAGCTGCAAGCCCTTGTTATGCATTCCCTCTTAAGAACCTTCACTTATTGGACATACCATTCTGGCATTTTGGTCATTTGCAAAATCTTGTACCACTGAAGGCTGAGCAAAGAAAATGCCATCATATGAAAATATATTATCTAACACTTCACACAACACCCTGGAGGAAATGGCTTTGGGAAAAGATAAAAATATATTCTGAGATTAAAGAAAAAACAAAAAATTGCTGCAGTCTCTTTTTGATATATTTCTTCAAATTTAGATGGGTAAGAGTGAGTAATTTTTTTAAAATCTGGCATTATTTAAAGGAAACTTGAATAACAACCAAGAAGTACCAACATTAATAGCATGGCAAACTCGTCAACGTGTTGAATTCTATCACCCGAGCTCCTAATATCCCAAATGACTTCCCCACGTAGTCTAGACTCTGTTTAGACGTGTGAAAGTTGTTTTTAGTTTTTTCTCTATTTTTTATGCCAGAAAGATTAAAAGCTAGATTGGCTCATAAACTGTCTTTCACCTTCCTTCTCCACAATGCAAATAACCTTAAATGACACACAAATCAGTCAAAATCTGATTTGGAGAACTTGAGAGAGGATCAGTTGTGAAGGTGAAAACATGTGTGTGTGTGCATGTATGTTGATAGCCTTGTGTGGATGATAGAGTCAAAGACAGATAGACACAATGAACACTAGGGTGTATTCTTCCAGGAGGATGAGTGTCAGGACCTGGGTAATGGGCTGCAACACTAACTGGGATAGATAATACACAGAAAGGGCACGACTTTGAAGGGTCCTCCCTAAACATTTCTTGGTTTGGCTTTCTCATTGCCGATGGTCTTTCATTTTAGACTTGGCAGTAGTTATTTTGATAATTCAATGAGTGGAGAAACCCACTTTTGGAGGAAGGACTATGACCCAGAAGGAGAATTATTAACCTTGTGGGGGGTGTATTAGTGATCGGATTGTGTTTGTGTATTTAACTTCTAAGTGTCACCAACATAATAGATCCAGGAGGGTTGCACATATGGATAAAGTACAGCTTTAGTCTATCAGGTTAACATTCTAGTGATATAGAAGGCAAGCCCCTAAACAGGTGACTGGATTTCAGGGTTTGCTATCCCAATGCCTGAAGTGACTGGACGGGTTGGTGTAAGTGGGTGAAATTAACTGAGTGGGATGATCTGCCAGTCAGAGCAAATGTGACTCATCTGGAGAGGAACCAGCTCTACCCACCTGACTTTGGCACATGGTAAAGCAGTTCAGGATAACCAGATCTGATTTTTAAAGAGCAACCTAAAGGTGGCTTTGTATGTGTATAAAATATCCTAATACTTACATTTTGGCCAAAGATTTCATTTTTAAAAAATCACTGTGTAGGTTAAATGTAATGCAAGCAAGAGTAGATTTAGCCATTGCTTCCAGTAATAATCTCTAATAACAATAAATGAGGAGGGGCAAGGAGGAGAGAGGAGAGGAGAGAGGGAAGGAAGTAGGAGACAGGAGGAAGGAGAGGAGAGGAAGGGAGGGGAGGAAACTCTACAAAGTGGAAGAAGGTTTAGGGAGGAGAACTTTGCCATACATAAAAAGTCTGAAAGATGTTTTGAAAGATGAATGTGCCCATCAGAAATATAGTGGGAAAGGCAATCAGGTCCTAGGAACAGCATGCACAGTATGATGAAAGAGAGGACATCTGTATTTCTCCAATAAGACATTCCATATGTGAGGCAGAGATTGGAAAGGTATGTAAAATTCAGATTCTGATGAATCTTAAAAGTTAGGAAGAACATGTTATGTTTAAGACAGTGAGCAGATATACTGGATTTATAATTAGAAAGGGATAATACAGCCACATTTTTAAGAAAAAACACTGAGAAGAGGTCCTATGAACATAGGAAGAAGTTGATGGTGTTGGAGGAAGTCTAGGTGGGAAATGATGAGAAGCTATACTAAGTGGGGATTAAAGGGAAGAAGTACATTGACAGAAATTTGGAAAGTAGAAATGATGGTACTTTTATTATTTAGAACAGCCTAAATTTTGCTGCAGTAACAGGTAATTCTCCAAATCAATGCAGCTTAACACATTTTTTCCCTCATACTAAAGTCCATCTCAGGCTTTTAGTGGATTCTGTTTTGCACCGTATTCATTTAGAGACAAAAGCTAGTAGAGTTTCTGTCATCTGGTAACATGGCACTAACAGTTTTATTTAGCCAAGACAAGTGGCAAAGTCACGACTTACTCAAGGGTACCGGGAGGTGGACTCTTGGTTTAGTTGTAAACAGTAGCAACAACAGCTTACAGATTTGGACTGAAAGGATGTAAAATAAGAAGAAGGTAGAAACTCTCATTTCACATCATAACAGAGTAACTGGTATCTCCTGCCATCAACAAACATAAAGTTGTATAAAATGTATGAAGTCACCATTTCCAGGCATTTAGACAGCAGGTAATGCAAGACTGTGAACCTGTAGAAATGGGAAACATAGATTAAGCCCCATGTTTGTATTGGCTTTTTTGTCTGGCATCACTGGGCTAACACATAGGGAGTGAAACCAAAGGAACAAGGAAATTCTACTGAGCTAAAGAGGTTAATCTCAGAGGCCAGGACCACTGAAGTAACTAGAATTTGCAGGCCAGGATAATAAAGGGAAAGGACATGGGCAAAGGAAAGGCCCAAATGCTGCATGCAAGTTCCCCTGACCAGGGACTTGG
Organism: Uropsilus gracilis; assembly: GCA_004024945.1. NCBI lineage: Eukaryota > Metazoa > Chordata > Mammalia > Eulipotyphla > Talpidae > Uropsilus > Uropsilus gracilis. The sequence continues at coordinate 13,384 of PVHY01004591.1, forward strand.
CTGCACATAAATAAATAAGACCAGATCTCATAAATGAAAAGACCTCATGAGCATCCATACTCAGTGAAGGCTCACAGAAAGGCCATGTCTAAGAAATAAAGATTAGGTCTTAAAGTAACATCCGAGGACTATGGACAAAGCCAAAAGGTAAATTCAAATTAAAAAGGCACATAGGGATCTACAAGGACATTAAATGCATGCCGGAGCAAACCCCACAAGCTCCTTTAATAAAGTACTTAGACCCTTATGGGTCTAAGAAGCTTAAATTTATTTTTTAGCAAAACTCACATCATTCTATAAGAAATAAGAGCATAGTCCGAACTCCTTACAGTATATCAAGCACAGTGTCCAGACAACACTAAGAATTTATTAAATATGCAGAAGAATAGAAAAAAAATGATTTCTAGTCAAGAAGTAAAAGTAATCAATAGAAACAGACATAGAGATCACACATGTGTTGGAATTACTGGACATGAACAAGAGGAAAAAGACTGAAATGCTGATGAGCAAAGTCTTAGCAATCTGTAGGAGACTAGCAAGTGTCTACGTATTTGTGAAACAGACTGTATTACTCAGCTTTGGCTGCCAAGACAAAATGCCATGAACTTCTGATTTAACCCATAAGGATCCATTTCTCACAAATCTGGGACTAAGAAGTCAAAGATAAAGATGTAGGCCATTTCAGATCTTGATGTGTATCTTTTTCCTAGCTTGTAGACAACCACCATCTCACTGTGTCACACACAGAGAACGTGCATACTCTAGTCTTTTCTTATAAGGACAGAGATCCTCTCAGACCATACCTCCACCCTAATGCCCTCATTTAATCAAATTGCTTCTTCCCTTAAATACTTCCCTTAAACACAATGATCTTGCTGGTTAGAGCTTTGGCATATGAACTTATTTTGCTTCTACAACTGAAATCAAACAGTTGAGTCAATAACTGATCTCCTCTTGTAACTGGGTTTTATGGTGACTGAGGCCAAATGGTTGTATTGCGCAGACCCTAAAGCACCAAAGGCAAAAAGAAACTTTTCTAAATTCCCTCTGAGGTTTGCTTTCACAGGCAGCAGATCCTGGGCCTGATCAGCAACCCACCCAACCTAAGCAGGAAAGAGTAAGCTTGAGCTGCATTACCAGGCTAGATGGAGCTAAGAGACTGTTAACAGAAGAGGTGCACTACTACAGCCAATGGCTTCACCAACACAACTTAAAACTCCAGAGATCTGAAGAAAATCTCTGTATTTCATGATTGAGTTGCCCTGTAATTGCAAAGAATTTCAGTTAATTCCACATCTCCTTGTCCTTATCTTGCTTTAGAGGCAATAAAATTTTAACTCCTCAGTTCTCATCTCATCCTGCAAATCTATATGACTTCATTTTTTTTTTTTAAATTAGGAAGGTAGATTTGAGATTGCCTCCTACCTCCTTGCCAATCAATCAGCAATAACATCTCTCCTCAAAACCTGATGCCAGGGTATCAGTTTCTATACATGTTGGGTAGCAACCCAATTGTTTGGTAACAAGGAGAAACATGAAATATGCTAATAAGAAATAACCACAAAAGTATGATAAAAAGGCTTTGAAATGAAGGGCAAGAAACTTGGTCTATTCTTATGTACAAAAGTGGATGATGGGTGGATCCCACTGAAGTTATCCTTTGAACTGACCATCCTGATAACAACCTGCCCCTACATCTAATCCTATTGTCTTTCTGTGGGAAAAGAAGAGTCATGTAGAGTAGGTGAGGATGGAAGTCTCTAATGGAAACACATTCCAGGAGAAATAGTGTTAGTGCACTGAATACAAAACATGCCAGGGCTCATGACATTTACAGAGAGACTCAGACAGGTTTGAGAGGGGATAACATTATTTGTATTAGGGGTGTGAGTGTTGGGTGTAGGCAATGTCACCAGAATAGGGACAGGAGTCTTCCAGTCATGCCAGTGTTTTCCTTTCTCATCCTTTGTTTGACACCAAAGCAATCGTGAGCACCATATGAGAAGACAAGGAAGAACTGAGATCAGGCCATCTCTGAGTTCTTGGCACCTTCATGAAAACCAAGGGAGAAAGCCCTAGAGCAGGAGTATAATGGAAGGAACTCAAAGGATCAGACACTCCTGGGTGTTTCCTTGCCTGTGTGCCAGGATTGAGACAGAGGTATCTGTTTTCTGAAGACAAACTCCAGTTGCCCTACAATTTGCTGTAACCACCAGAAATTTCCAGATATCTGGAAAAGTTCAAAGAAGGGCAGGAAGAAGGTATGCATTCTGGGCAAGGATTTACCACATCCTTGACCTGCGGAGGGGTGCCTCTCAGCCACAAGATAAAGGCAGATCGAGGGCAAATTCAAATGATCCATGGATACAAGAGACTAGTGTATTATTTTTGCAGGAAGCCTTAAAGAAATCTTACATTTTAAAGATATTACTACATAGACATATTTATTCCACCACCCTCTGTGAGTTGGTTGCAGCTTGCGTGACTCCCAACTAGTTACAGAGATGATAAACTCCACACAGATTAGTGGTAGGAACTGTCCTGTAAAGGCACATGTCTTCAAAAGTAAGCTGAGGAGCTGGACTGTATTTTTCTCCACTACTCAATACACAAAATTTTGCATCTTCAACTCAGTCACTCAGCATTTATTGTGAGCCAAGCAGTGGGCTCTTTCCTGAGAGTAAAAAGATAAATAAAATATGACCCCTTCCTTCAAAGACTTCCCTCCCAGCTCATCTGCTCACTGTTTATGAGCATAGTTTTGGACATTTGACTTAAGTCAGAAGTTAATGATTGAAATGCCCTTGGGTTCTCATCCCCTGCCCTTGAGTGCTGTCTTTAGAGTACTCAGAAATACCCATAGTACAGAAAGAAGACTGGAACACTTATGCACTATTGGTAGGAATGTGAAATGGGGTAGCTGTTACACTATACAAAGCAGCATGGAGTTTTCTCAGATAAGATTTACCTTTCCTCATAAAATAGATTTAACCTTACAATCTAGCAATTCTATCTCTGGGCATGTGCCCCAAATAATAATAACAACAATAATAATAATTTGTCCTTATGTGGTTGTTGGGAACAGACTAACCAAAGTAACTCCATTTTGTTTAAAACCTCCATTTTGAAACTAGTGTTCTCTTCCTGCCCTCAGTAGAAAGTACCCACCATGGCTAATGATTGGTTTGACATCCTGTTTCTGCCTCCTCTTATTCCTGGTTGTTCCTGATAACCGTCTTGTCCACCTGATAGATGATGGATGCCAGCATTGTCCTCCTGATAGATGATGTATGTCAGCATTATTGGAAGTTATGGGGACATGTCCTGCAGTTATGGGAATGTGGGAATGTATCCTACACCTGCTTCCTTGTTTCACAACAGGGTGTGGTGGTGGTTTTGCCCTTAAAAAGTTGTAACAGATACTGCTTGGGGTCTCTTGCTGAGCTGACTTGGGGACCCTGGTGTACCAGTAATAAACCTCTACTTCAACCTAAGTCCTTGTGTCTTGTTGAGCAGTCTGTGAGTCACAACAGTGGTCATAGGAACATTATTCACAATACCTAAAATGTGGAAGAAACTCTAAAGGTTCAAGGATGAATAAATGGATGGATAAACAAAATATGGTTTATAAGTTCAGTGTAATGAAACTCAGATTCTAAATGAAATCTTGTTACATGCTACAGAATGAATAAACCTTGAGAACTTTCTGCTAAGTGAAATAAGCCAGTCACAAAAGACAAATATTGTATTGTGTTTCACATACAGTAGGTACCTAGATAAGTCACATTCAGAGCAACAGTAAGTAGAATGGTAGTTGCCAGCAGCTAGGTGGAGAGGTTGGGGATGGAAGATTTGTCATTTGCTGAATATAGAGTTCTAGTTACAGTCTCACCAGCAGCACAAATAAGTACAGTACTCTCTGGAGAGTGAGTAAACAATAACATGAGTGTATTAAACAACAAATTAGACACTTAGAAATGGCTAAGATGGTAAATCTTGTGCTTATTTTATACCAACTTAAAAAGCAAAATAAAAATCTTCACACAAACAATACTGCTATAGTGAACAGCCTCCTCCCCTTGGAGGTCTTGTCCTACCTGACTTTCCACAAGGTAAATGCAATTTGCAATCTGGCTTCACCGACCTCAGTGGCCTCTGTTGTTTCTGTCTCCATCCCCCAACTCTGTCCAACTAGCTGGACACGCTGGAATAACCAACTGCACTGGTTTTGTTGACTAAATGAACTTTGCATCCATTGGCAAAAGACTCACCATAGAGAGGTATGTAGAGAATCTTATAGAGGAATTAAAGGGCTAAACTGCCTTAGCCAATTACCTAGTAGATAGGAAGCACCTTCTTACATTACTAAATGATTCAATCTCACAGGTTCAAAGCAAAGCATTGATGATATTGACATTTCTAATTTATTTACCATAGCTCCCTTGACTTTACACTTCACTTCTACCATGTTGACATTCTCCCAGCTTTCATGAGTAATAAACCCAAGGTGTTGAACTATAAGTGTGTTACTTGTGATTTTTGGCTTTGAGATATATTGCGAATGGAGCTAGAAGGGATTTTTCTAAGCAATATAAGTTAGAAAGAAAAAGAGAAATAGCAAATGGTTTCACATATAGGAAGAACAAAGAACATAGTAAAAAATAAAGAACATATAATATAGAAGATAGAACATAGTCAAAAAAGACAAGACTTACAGGCAAATAAACTCATACATCAGGAGAGGGGAAGAAAGAGAGATCAAAACAGGAGAGGGAATAGCGCAAGAGACTATGGTGACAGTTCACAGGTGAGATGATGATGGGAAATGTAAGGGAATCACATCTTAGAAGATAAATCAAATACTGTGAAAAAAGAACAATGATGTGAGAAAATTAAAAACATTTAAACAAACAAATAAACTCTAGAATTAACAAAAACCAGCATTATTATGATCAGTTTAGGGGGAAAAAAAAGAAATAACACCCCAAATTCACCCATTGGGGAAAGAGCAAAAGAGGAGGTAGGAAGACATGGATGTGTGTCTCCCATGGTTTGTGAAAACTCAAGGATAGGAGAATAATATCATTTCCACTGACTTGGTCCACCCAACAGAAATTGAAGCCTTTCCATATCTATATGCCAGCTGTTCCTTCTGATGGATGATAGGGAATTTCCTCTTCTACTTCATTGACTCTGTAGGCAACTTCATCTGCTTGATGTCCCTACATGGTTCTGTTGTTGGCAACCAATCAATCTCCTGAGGACAGTCAACAAAACATTACAACAGGAAGATTTCTCATTCATGGATGTGTCACCACCAGGTTGACTATGTGCCTAGAGGAAAACGTGAGTAAAGAAAAGGAGATGATGGAGGATGATACATCATGTCAGAAATTTCTGTGTCATGGCTGGCATCCAGAATGGTCTAGAAGTCTGATGGGAAACCATGAAGAGTGAGGTGAGGACTTCAGTAGATGAGATCTTTGTCATGCTCAATCATTATGTATTTCCTCCAATGTGCCAGACAGTGACAAAGTGCCTGACCCCTGGTCCTCATTTAACTCCCAGAAAAGAACACCCCACAGAAGAAAGTAGTTTCAGTACCATTTACCTTAGAGAAGAACAGAACCCAAAGATGCCAAGGACTTGTCCTGGGTCATGTAACCAGTGAGATCTGTCTGCCTCCAGATTCCTGCAATATGGTCTTTCATCATTCCCTGCAATCTCAACTCTTTTAAATGCTCTGGCTAACTACCTAATTACTATTTTTTTTTTAAAAAGAACATTTTATTATGTTAATCAAACCTCTACTCTGCAATTAACTCTAATTACATAAGCAGTTAAATTGGGAGTAAGATTATTTTGCAGTTTAAAGCTATTTATGCTGACACAAGGTTTTTCTCTAGCTAATTAATTCTTATGTCTTGGTTATAATTGTTATTTAACAGACTTTCTGACTCTACCCACATGCTTTTTTTTTTTTTTTTTAAGCACCAGCCTGTCCCCATGCTCAGGCTTTGATGGAGTGATCCAAGAAAGGACAGAAGAATTGGCCAAGTTTGTTGAGCTACTTAGAAGCAAAATTTGACTAACTTAACATTTGAAGACAGGCAGAAAGTAACACATGGAATTGGGTCATATAATTTATAGCATATTAAATGTTCTTCCTATTTTAGGACAGCAATTTCTGGTAAGAATTTGGAGGAATTCACTGGGGTCCCTCATGTTCTTGGAACTATCTTCAGTGATTAAGTATACCTCTGTGGGGGCTGTCTATACTCCCATGTGAGTTCACTCAGGCTTCCTCAGTTCTCTCTGGCTGGATCACACCAAACTAGCATAAATCTCTCAACCATCAGCAACTGACTCATGCTAACCAAATTCTGATTAGATGCTGATGAAGTCAGAGTCATAGGCACTGATTAGAGATCTGATGTTTGAATAACTACAGGCTACTGATGGAAAAAATAATTACTGAGTTCCCTGGGTGTGATTAGTTTGGGAATATAGATTTGATCATTTTTCAGAAGTTGACTTTATAAATACTAGTTCATCTAACATTTTACCTCCTTTCTTTGAGTTTCTCCTGTGTAAGTGCCACACTTACATGTATGTGGTAAACTTACCACATCCACAACCTGTCCTTCCCTCCCACACTTACAAATCCCCTTGGGCCTTATGAGGGTTGCCAGTTAAAGCAAATTTTGCATGCGGTGGTGATACTCAAAATTTACTTTTTGATTTATTGAAAACTCAAATTAAACTGAATATGTATATTTTTACATGCTAAATCTGGTGCTCCGACTCATAATAGTTTAGGAAGCCTACTCTGTTGAATGAGGAGGTGGTCCCCTCTCAAAGCAGTTTTACAGGTGTTTCAAATAAACATATGCAAAGTTTTTTTAAATGGAGTTTTTCTCACTCTTAATTTTAAGAGTTTTTATTCTGCAAGAGCATTTAAAAACATTTATTTTACATTGTTGTAGTCCACATCTATCTCCTGCCACCTCATCACAGTGACCCATCACTATTTTCCCTCTTCGTCCCTCCCCATCTCACTCTCTCTCCTTTGCTGGATGTTTCATTTCTGTAGCCATTGCATTTCTGTAGTTGTTGCTAGCTTTTAGCATTTCTTGTCCATTTAAAACAGAGCTTTTCACTCTTTTCAAGCATGAGGACACTTTTATTATATGTGCACATTGCTAGGAGCATAGTAAACATTTAATAAATATTGTCATTATCACCATAACGAGCATCATTATGGAAAGCCCTTGAGAACCTCTCCTGGAGGATGGAAGATTTATTCTTACACACCCTGGTCTATTCCAGTTATCTCCTCACTTCAATTAAACAGCTGGGAATTGTCTGAAGTCCTCCCCAGATCAATGACTTTCAACCAGCCTAGTTGCATGGTGGCAGTGGTGAGACTAGACAGTATCCTTGCCTCCCAGCCCAGTGCTCCCCCCACCTGCTGCCACAAGTGCCATCTTAGGGGACTAAGCAGTGGCCTCACCGTCACTGTCAGGTGGGTTGTTTCTAAGCCAGAGGGCCACTTGTCTCTGCCCCATGCAGTCCACCCTCATTTCTGCATAAGGCTGACTTAGATACCCAGCAAGCCATGGAATAATTTTTAATTCTTAATTAGGAGAAAAACAAGGAGTTTTTAAGAAAATGTTTTGAAAGGATACTTAAAATGTCTTTGCACCAATAGTCATCAAATGTCATTTAATTTTTTTTTTTTTAATGAGAGGGGACCCACACAGGCAAATAGCACTGAGGGTCCACAGGCACCAATACAACCTATCTCTGGGAGCTTTGAAGGCTCCAGAAGTGTCACCACAAACCAGGAGGAAGGTGTCAATCATGTGGAGTGGGAATCAGATGTGTGTGTGTGTGTCCCTCAATATCCCTTGTTCTGAAATGTCTGATAAGTTTCAGCAAGGCTTGGAGTACAGTGGACAGAAAAAGCTAAAGAGAGAAATGAAAGGAAAATAAAAGAAAATAAAGTCAAGCTAGAAATGGAATTAGGGTGTTCTGTATCCAACTCTGAGCTTCCTAGCAGCCACAAACAGGGAATTCCATTCACTCACAAGCGACATCATGTGTGAAAACAAACCCAGGGCTTAGGGGTTCCCTGTCAAAGAATTGCTTGGTGGGACCATAGTGTGTGGAGATTGTTGCTACTCAAAGCAACTGCTTGCCTTCCTCTGGGGTACTTCTTAGCACAAAGTGAGAGCCCTAATGACCTGTCCTTCCCCCTGTCTCTAAGACTGTGGTCACAATTTAAAGCCTCACTCAGCCCTTGAGTCTGAGTACTTGCTATCCCCTCTACCAGAAAAGCGCTTTCTGTTGATCTTCTTGCCCTTCAGTTCTTACTTCCAACGTCAAATCTTAAAGAGGTCTCCCTGACCTTCAGTGCCTCTCCAACCTTCTTCTCACTCTAGAATTACATCATTTTATTATCTTTATAATATGTATCACAATTTGAAATTTATCTCTTGATTGACTGACTGGTTGTTATCTGTCTTTCCCAGGGGTATAGAAGCTCCTTGGAGCCTTTTCTGTCTTACTTTCTTCTACCATTAGATGCATTCTGCCTGGGATGTGTAGTGGCACACTGAATTTCTGAGTAAAAGAATTTCAGAAGGTACATCCTGGTGCCCGGTGAGATGGCTGTGCCGTAACTTGGTAGTACATGATGGAGTGCAAGTTTACAGGTGCAAATGTGGGGCTAAAAGCCAGGACTGAGAAAAATGTTTCCGCATGATGATGCACACCAGAATTTTCAGCCCCCAGAATCCTGGGGCAAAGCAATTAAGGGGAAATGTTCATATTTTCCTTCTAACTGCAGGCAATAGTATCTCTTTTCAACAGGACCAAACGTTTCTGGTAGGGTCTTCCCGAAGGGCAGCTCTGCAGTGAAGATTTTCTGATCCCAAATACACCTCTGGGTTGAGCCCTGCCACCTCCTGGCAGGATTGTGATGGTGATTTATTCAGGATAAAACCAAGCTCCCTGGTGTTTCTGTCTTCAATGAGATACTTCCTCTGACTATAGTGTAAACACTGTAAAATATTGAAAACATCTCTGGGTCGTGCTCAAGTGCGTTTATTCCAAAGCCACATTCTCACCAAGGTTTGGTCTTGATGAGTCACCCTGAATGCAGCTATATTTAGGCCTCTGCATGCTAATGTTTCTATTTGTCGCCAAGCCCCAAGGAGCACTTCCAGAGAGCATCTCTAGTGTCCCGGTCTCCATGGAAACGGTTCTCCTGCTTTACTTGCCAGCCCCAGGAAAGAACCGCTGTACCACTTCCTCTTTGGTGCTGACACAGAATCCAAATTTTGCTACATTACAAGACCAACTCAGTCCTTAGTCCCACACTGGGAAATGGGGGTCAATTTGCCTTAGGCTAGGATGGGACAGAACTAGATTCTAGCCACCTCTTCACTTACTCTTCTTGTTCAGTATCTTGTGTTGCATGCCCAGTTACTGTGCTCATAACATTGAAATACTCAGGAGCACAGATTCTGTGAATTCTAAATAAAGGCATCTGATTGGAAACAACAAACATAAACAAACGAACAAAAACAACAAAGAAGTAAAAGACACCAAATTGTCAACTCTCAGTTCTGGGTTTTGGAAGGGAGAGTACTGGAGACAAAGGAAGACATGAAGAGACCAGAAACTAGTGAAGAGAAACAGGTTTAATGGAGAAAACCTGGGCTGGGCAGTCAATAGACAAATAGGCAGCTAGAGGCTTGTGCTACAGAAGCTGTACCTTAGCTATGCGGTTGTGTCCTATTATCTGGTTCTAGAGTAAAGATATGATCAGGCAGATAGAGCCAGTGGTGGGATGGGTCAGTTGGGATGGGAGAGTTTGGTCAGGTATGTGATACTTTTCCTGATAGGTGATTAGTTTCCCTTTGGCACAAACACAAAGGAATTTGGGAGAGAGATCATCCTTTAAGTCTGGACCTCTGCGGAAGACAGAGGTTGAGGTCCAGAGCAGAGGGCAGGGAGTATTCATTTTCATCGCTGTATTATTTTGGTTAATTTTTTCAGCAACCAGCATGTGCTGCTTCCGCAATTCATCAAATCAAAAGTTTCCATTTCTATTGATTGCACTGGCGTCGGTGATCTTCATGCACTACCATGTATTTCAAATATTCTTTCCCATTTTAGTCTGACCACCCAGCATCCAGGAGAATTTATGATAACTCGAAAGAGAAGAGCAGCAGATTTCTCAAAGCCCACAACAAAAATTTCCCATTTGTTTACAGAACTTCACTCTTCCACTAACCGCAACCTAGTATCTCCATACAAATCTTAGTGCAGTGCCATCAAAAGATAGATGTTATAAGTGTACAGTTTTTCATATACTAATTGTACCTCAGTAAAGCTAAGCAAAACATTTTTTTTATTTTTGTTAAAGTTACAATTGTGCATAAGCAGTCATATAGCTACACAAAGTTGATGGTATACAGAATAAAATATGAAATCAGAGAATGGGGCATGCTCTGCTCTATTTACCATAGATTTCTGCTTCCCGGGGAATGAAACATTCCATACTGTTCTTTCTGCTGACACTTGGCTTCACGTTTCTAAGCCATGCATTTCTGTGACTCTTCCTCAATGTTTCTGGTTTAGATACTGTTTTAGGTCTTCTAATGGAAGATGAAGAGGATCTACTTATAGCACACTCTCCATTTCAACATGTTTTTTCCTCTGTCCATCCTCACAATGAGGTTGTGGCATTTTGACAATTTTGAGCAATTTTTCTATGTTCACATTTTACTCAAATAAGTATTATTCACAGCTGAGCATTGTATGATTGCATTTCCCTTGTTTTATAACTATTTGCTACTTCTGAGGTCTCATTTTTTTCATTATTTTTTCTTATAATGAGTGTTACTAATTCATCCTAGAACTTCCTCATGTGTTGTAAACCTTCTCCCAGTACGTTCAGCTGAGGTTTAACCAGTTTCATCTTTCTGTACTCACATTTCTTTAGTAAGAGCCTCTTCTTCCATTTAACTGTACCTACTATGGTCTCCTCCTATAATGAGATCTAACTGCCAGAGGACAGAGGCCAAAGTAGTTTTGTTAGGGCAGAGGTGTGCCAGCCTCAGCTCACCACCTGAGAATGTTTCCAGTGAGGCCATGCCCCCTGGAGCCAACAGGCACCTAACACAGCCCTGACATGAATGAAAGTGGGGCTGAGTCTTTCTCCAGTTATTTCTGTTTCTAGGATCCTAAATGGACCAGTGAGGTTTGAACTCTACAGCTGTCACTGAAACTTGAGTTGATATTTTGGACTGAAAATAGAAAATAAGCTCATTGGTACTAAACGGTTCATTGGATATTTGGGGTTGAAAATGATCCGGATCAAGCTTGTAGGGTGGAGACCCTTGAAAAGAAAATTAGGCAGAACTAGCGTTGGCTTGAGGGGATGAACAAGCAGCTGACCTCTGAAGAGAGATGAATTCATTGGACCACCTTTGCAGAGGAACCAGTGAACAAGTAGCCCCTGAAAAACGAATTCAGTAGTCAACCTCTGAAGAGACAAGTATTGAACAGATGACCTCCATGGAATTCACCAGACTTCTGTAGACTTCGAGACTACTAGACCTGCAGAGCTCCACAGACCTTCATAGAGATGCAACCTCTACATCTGTCTTCTGTCTTACCTCTGACATCTCATGCAAGGGGCACTGTCAGCCTTGGCCTGGTTACTCAAAGAGCTACCCACAGCCTTTGGTTCTCCCGCACCACTTCCTGGTGCTATTGAGTCTATTCCCGTCCAGTTCAGCATCTGACTCAATCTTCAGAGTGTGGTTGTGGGCTCCTGTGTTGTCATTCCATCTTCCACAAATGGCATTTGTGTGGGACTTCTGGGCACTGTGGACACTATCTGGAGTGAGAGAGCTGGCCACTTGTTGCCTTAGAAAATCTTTCCCTTTCCCCAATCTCCTGTTTGCTAAATAAACCCTGATGTTATTGTTCCCTGATTCTGAATGTCCTTGCAGTGGTTAATGCACAGGTGAGAACCTATAGACAGTGAGCCGGGCCTACCTTGCACTGTTCTTTGACACTGATTTAAGCCCTGTTTCACTTCTACTTCATGACTGACCCTCGGATCTTCTTTTGCCCCCATCTCAGTAACTCCCTTTATTCTTGTTTTGGAGTTCATGTTTTCTGGGTTCTATATCTTTCACTGTCTTGTTTCTTTTTCTTTCTTGTTTCAGGAAAGCACATCATTCTGTTAATTCCTGAAAAAGAATAATTTTTCCCCAGATTCTCACATTTAGTTGCTGGATGGATATAAATTTCCAGATTGGATACTATTTTTCCCTAGAGTTTTGAGAACACTACCCCATTGTGTGTATGTGTGTGTTGCTATTGAAAGTTTAACCCCATTCTAATTTCACATCCTCTATAGGTAACTTCACACCAACTTCTGGTAGGATTAAATTTTCTAATGAGGCCAATAAGTCATTTTTAAAATTATGTCTCATACTTACTGGGCCTTATCAATTTGGACATCAGCTTTAGGAACTTATTTTGTTATCACTGCCACACACAAAAAAAAATCTTTATTTTTAATCTTCTTTACTTTGAAACTCAAATATTAACAAAAATGGGCTTTCAGACTGATATACATATATATATTTTTAATTTTAATTCTAATTATTCTACCTTCATTTTTCCTTTCTCTATATCCTGGTAAATAGCCTTTCCTTTACTTCCTAAATCTTTCGGTGATACTCTACTTTTCAAGAACTCTATTTTCCTTTAAGCATCAGTTTTATAGCCTCCTCTTCTTATTTAACAAATGATATTTCTCTCTTATTTTACCAGGTATATTTTGCTTCAATAAATGTTTCCTTCTACTTTTCACTTCTAGCGACTTTTGCTGCTGCTGCTGCTACTGCTGGTGATGGTTATAATAAGGATGACCGTGGTGAATATGGAGATGGTGGTGATGGCAGTTGGTTGCCTGCTTAGTTTTTTTTCCCTTCAAATGCTCCAACATCTCAAGGTATACAGCAGTCCACTCACACACAGTATGAAGCTCAAAAAGAGGGTTAGAAATTCTGTGTACATGGAAAGGGAAGACTGACTGGTTAGCTGGTAAGTTTCACTGTATGGTGACTTGGCCAAGTTTATTCCAGGGGAAAAGGGTGGGAAGTTACTTACCACTGTCATTTCCTATAGGTCTTTTCTCTTAATCTGCTTTTTCCAAATTGACCCTCAAATATCTTGTCTGGAATGAAGTGTTCTTAGTCCTGATATGGGAAAGTGGCCTGTAGAAGGGAGAGTCACTCACCATTTGATATGTATATTTTTCACTTAATTCCCATATGACAACCCTGGCTTCAGTGATGCTTGGTATTCTAGAATCTGTTTGTCTTCTAGTTGACCATCATCAAAACCTCAGTGTTCTTCAAGGATGACCAATTGTCACATCTTTGGTCAGGTGGCCAAGTTTAACTTCTTTTAATGCAAATGTTTAAGTCTATCTTTTGCTTTTAACCTCATTGATAGACCCACTTTCAAACTTTGTGTTATGACTCATATTGCTTTGAGAAATCACCATTAACAAAGGATTCAGCTGTCTTTTCTGCTAGGTCAATAATCTCTTCATGTTCTGACTTCAATCTTCCAAATTTTGTTGTTCTGTCTCTTACCCCAGTATCTGTCCATGTTGTTTATGTCTGTTTTTAAAATCCCTTGACTCACATTTGTGTAGGATTTTGGTAGAAAGCAGAAAATAAAAATATGTTCAAATTCCAGTCTAAGCAGAAGTCCTCATATTGACATTTTTTAGTCACACTATGGATTTGAAATCTTTTTGCCTCTTGCCTGCCTGAAAAACACTCTCTTCCCTCTGGCTACTCAGCAAGTAACCCCGGTGCATCTATTAAGAGCCAAGTCAAATGGCATCCTGGCTAAGCAGCATCATCGCAGACTCACTGTGATGGTTCTCACAGTACTACTTTAGGTTGCTATTCTCTTTATAAAATAGCAGACTTAAAAGATCGTCCAATTACTTGTTGGTATCACTGCTCATAGCCATTTTGTATTTCCATAACTGAGTTTTATATCTTGATTCATTTTTTAGAGTAGTCTGATAAAAGTATGCCAGTGGTATTCTTTCTGAATCTTTGTTTTTCTGACAACTTCTCGTGACGGATGCTGCTCAAGCTAAGTAATTATCAGAGGTCAGAAGACAGCCTTTAGAAGAAGGAAGGAACATGCTTACTTATTTACATGAAATGATATCTTCTGATTTTTGTTGCTGCAGTTCACAATTAGTAGGAACATTTACATTCTCACCACTCCTTCTCTAATTGTAGCATCCTTGCATGTAATATATGCCATGAAAAATGGGTAAGGCACATATACCAGCCTTGTTCTGACCATCATTAACATTCAGAGTCATCCTAGAGGGGAAGCAGATGGAGAATGCCCATTGCCAGCTCACCTATATCCCAATTGGCACCAAGAGCCTTTATCTAAAACCTCCTAACACAGTGAACAGGTATGCACCAGTTCTAAGTCTATAGACCCAAATGGCAGTTGAGAAGTCACCCTGTCTTGCAAACATTCTACCTAAGCAGGTTTTATTCCCTTACTTCTCAGTTCAGCTATTCATACATTTATGCATTGACCCAAACTATAATTTGCATAAAATTCAAAGAAAGTTCTTAACCTAAGAAAAAGAATTCTACTACTACTACTATTACTACTACTACTACTACTACCACCACCACCACCACCACCACCACCACCACTACTATCACTACAAACACAGAGATTTCCCAGTTTATTGTAGCCCATTGACAATCCTGCTAGCAATTTGAAAGGATGGAGAAATCAATACCTGGGTCTCTAAGATCACAATAATAGTCCATGGGTTGAAAAGATAATTTTCAACTTCCTTTTCCTAGTGTTTACCAATAAGTCTTCACAAACATGGAAGCCAGGTACTAACCCATGCTCCCAGCAGCCCATGCCTACCTCAAAATGAGCACAACCCTTTTCATTTAGGCTCTGGATAGTCACACATGGAGGACACCTTTAGCACTCTCATTCTTTTCCACAGAGTCTTCCTTTCCAAGGAACAGTAAAAAGCTTTGCCGCTGATTATGCTTCAGTTCAGAATTCAGAGACTTGAGTGACATCCATATAAAGCGATGGCTTGCTGGAGAGAAGAGGTCTCTGCCTCTCCAGGTCTATCCCATCTCATTTCAGTAGGCAGATAATGTGATGTGATATAAACAGAGGTCTGAACTGGATCTTTCACAGCTAGTTAGGGCAGGCTGAGAGAAAAGCAGACTCACTTTGCCTGCTCAGGGTGATAATGGATAAGCTATGCAATTTCAAAAGATGGAATCTTGGGAACTGGACTCTTCCCCTATCTTATCACAGGTTCTGGAAACCCAAATTCTATCTCATGGGAGCTCTTAGTAGACTCATGTCAGAAAAAGACTGACAAAAAAGCAAAAGCTCTTTTGCAAATGAAGTTTTGATAGGAGGCGCCTGCCTGATTGGCAGTCGCCCGCAGCTGCTGGTGAACCTAGGCCAGCGGCTGCACCCATTCAGCAATTATACAGCACCCACTGGGCCCCTCTGCTGTTGACCTGGCAGGTAAGGGGGATGCAGGGGCCAGCCAGGAACCCCAGACCTGACCGGTGCGTGGGCAAGACTGGATCCATTCTTGATCCAGGAATAGTGGGGGGGGGGGTGACACCCTTGCTGCTTCACCCTCACTCCACTTAGCTCACAAGAGGACTAATAGCATAAACATGCACACAGCAACATAGAGCAGATGAGGGATAGAAAAGAGCCTGTGCAAACACGTGTGGGACTCAGAACAAGGATCATTCCGAAAGATAGTAGATGCTGGAATGGAGTAACAACTGTGGTAAAAACCTATCAGACCTTCATCTATGGCTTCACCAGAAGCTGAGGAATCAAAACCTCATGTGGAACTTGCCACCCAAGGACACACAGCTCCCCCCTCCCCCCAAGCCTTGGGAGAGGAGGCCTGCTGAGTCAGGGCATTGACTCCACAGCAAATCTGCAAACGGAAGGAGAGGAGATGACCTGCAAGGTCCATTAGTGGATGCCTGCCCTCATTGAGAAACCTCCTCACTGACAATGACTGAGGGAGAGGATCCTCAAAGCCAGAGGTCAGAGAAATGAGTTGCAGGGATAGCAGAATGGCAAGAAGATTGTACTGGAGCCAGCAACTAGAAGACACTGATAGACCCTAAATGAACATGGACTTGCTGCACAAACAAAACTAAGGACTACATACCATCAAGCATAATGTGCCATGGCCCTGGAACACAGTCCCTCACCTGACAAATGGACACAGTCACAGAAAAAGAGACCTAAGGACCAATGAACCCAACATAAACCAAAAAAGAACAATGAGAGTGGAGACTGAGTGAACACAAGCGGGTGGGGGGTGGAGGAGGGAAGACATGCCAGTAACCATTTACCTTACTTATTTAAGAATTTATAAGAATTTAGAAATAAAATTAAAAAATTTTAAAAAAGTAAAGTTTTGATAGGAGTGACTGAATGCTTTTTAAGGAGTAGATGTTCTAGGTAACAGAAAACATCATGAT
Source organism: Uropsilus gracilis (assembly GCA_004024945.1). Classification (NCBI taxonomy): domain Eukaryota; kingdom Metazoa; phylum Chordata; class Mammalia; order Eulipotyphla; family Talpidae; genus Uropsilus; species Uropsilus gracilis. The sequence continues at coordinate 30,027 of PVHY01004591.1, forward strand.
CATCATCACAATAGTTACTCAAACCTAACCTCACTTGACTCCTATGCTTACCCTTTAAGGGATATGCTATTATTCCACTGCATAAATGCAGAAACCAAGGAAGCAGTGCATAGTCACATATATATCCAATAAATAATAAATTATTGGATGAAGTTAGTTATCTAAGGTGATTTGGTAAGTAGGTAAAGTAGGTGAAGATTCTAGAAGCTATGCCCTTCTCTACCTTCCATGCCTCTGACATTTATCTTGAATTTTTTAAAGTTCTGCAGATCCCTCTCTTAAGCTTCAGTACCCCTTGATCAGTGCCTTTCAATAAGAGGTGTCATAGTTTATATACTATAATGTCAGTGTTGTTCACTAACTCATTTATTCATGAGTTACTATTAATTCAATAATTATCAGATCTGCACTAATCAAAGGAAGATGAACTCAGCTGGGTAAGATATATTTCTTCTTCTCCAAGAGGCCCATGTCCCAGGAAGATAGATACATACAAGGGAGGGAAGACAGTGTGAGACCCACACTGTTCACCAGCCATCTGGTTTCCCCAGGACTCTCCCCATTTCAGCACTGAAAGCCCTTCTTCCTGGAAATGCCCTCAGACCTGAGCAGAGCAGGATGGTGGTCAGTCTACTGCATAGCTTTGCCTGCTTTATTTCAAAAAGTGAAGTAAGATCTGTTCAAGACTGACTGCAACTTAAGAGAATAATAACAACACAACCCACACAGATGATGGTTTGCAGGCTGCCAAACATTTTCTATTATTCTAATGTTTGCAGCAAGTCTGTATTACATGTTGGTGGTATCTCATGGTAACTGAGGGTCCAAGGTCTCATTGACATATTCAAGGTCAATTTGTGGATAAAAGTCACACAAGCTTTCCTTAAGGAAAAACAAAAGAGATTAGTGGTGATAAAGATGGTCACCTCCCACACCAAGGTGACCTAGCAGAAGCGTATAATCAACTCCCCAAAGTGAAATCCTCTGAGAAGGATAAAGGGGTGTTTTAATAAACCATATGCAACAAACTACCTGAGAAGTGTGGGGAGCCTCCTAGAGGTAAAGGAAGGGAATCAGAACAAAAAGGTGGGTTATAGTTGCTATGCCAAACATACATTATTATTTTTTTTCTACTTGAAATGACCTCTGTGGATGTGCTTGGAAAATTGGATTTCCCAAATGCAGAACATCTGAAAACATTTATCTTGTATCTCTAAGTAATACAGTGATTTTTCTAGAAAGTTTCCTTCAACTCTGGGTTTATCTAGGCAATGGTGAACCTGCCTTTATGATTCTTATTCCAGACACTTGCTTTCAGCTACTACTGTTGCTACTTCTATAACATGTCATGAACTTCAGCTCACCAGGAACATAGCCCCAGGCCTCCAGTCACAGGCACATTTCTATTGAGAGTGGAATGCACTAGATATCTCCCTGTCAAGTGACAAATTTGGACTATCCTTTGTGCGATGCTATGTGGTAGGGTTGTTCCTCCAGAGATGTCCCTCTTCTTGCCTGCCTTCCTGAGGACACAGGAATCAAGAGCCCAGACCTTGAATCCACAGATTCTGATGTCAATGACTTGCCACCAACCTCATCTAACCTTGAGTGCCTCATCTGTAAAAAAGGAATCATAACTAGAGAAACTTCTAGAGTTTGGCACATTATATGTGGCACTGTTATTCTTTCCACTAGTATTTTGGCACAACCCATCACTGGATTTGAACTCTAAGGTGCAGCTCTGGTTACATGGGGAACATTCTTTCCCCATCCTCTTCAATAGTTATTCATGCTCTGAATCCCCACTGCTTCACCAAATAGCTCCTTCAGTCTTATTGCCTCCATTTGTTCCATTTAACCAGAATCATCTTTTGTGTCTCCTAGCCCTTATTATTTTCAATTTAGTGCCTTGAACAATGAATTTCTCCAAAATGCCTGCTAGAGTGTGCTCTCCTAGTAGAAACCTGAGATCTGCTTGCATGTCTCTGGAAATTATCTCTCCAGTTTCTAAGCTACATTATAGAGTTTGCCGCACTAACTCACTTCATTGCATCACCTCAGTGACTCTGCAACTCCTCTTTGTCTCTGCCCATTATGACTCTGTTGCCAGTTTTTCTCCTCTTCTCTAGTACAAACATACCAATTGTTCAGCACTCTGTGCCAGGCACTGAACTAAATGCATGCCATCATCTTAACAACCCTTTAAGGTCATTTCTTTCAGGGTGTCACTTTGCTGGGAGAAAACTGAGCAGAAGAAGAAAGGTAGATTGGCAGATTAGATATCCCCTGGGATTGAAGCCCAGGCAGGTTGACCCAGAGGAAGTACTCTTCATGCTGCTGATTTGCCTCTCACTGCAGGATGATACACTCAGGAATGAGAAGTAGCTTGTAAGTAACTGTGTCATTTCAGAATACAGAAATGAAACAATGACTTTTCTTTCAAACCACATTTATGGATTTCAATCACTATATTATTCCTCAGATATACTGGAGTGAGGAAGGAAAATTCCTGATCCATTTAGTTCATGGACTAATAGAAAATGCAAACAAAAGAAGGAAAATTCAAAACACATAAGAGAATGATTTAAAAGAGATAGAAACTCCAGAAGAAAGCAAGAACAATGTTAACTGCAAAACATTACCTTGTCCAATCAAGAACAATGAGCCCTAATGAACCTGTTACTTCAGTTTATAGTTACCAAAGGATGCACAGTAAGGTAATTTTGCGAATACTTGATAACATTTATTGTTCTCTGATTCAGAAGTGACAGCAATTGTTACCAAGAATCAAGGTCATTATTATGACCATAGATATCTTGCCCTGTAAACAGAACCTGGACTTTGAGTAAAACAGAGCAGAGTTTTACCTTGCTCTGCTACTTCCAGCTAGAGGGTATTTGATCTTTTCTAAACATCAGATTGTTGGTCAATAAAATGGACAGAATCACCCCGTTATTAAATGACATTTTTCCAGCTTGTTTAAAAGGTTCTCTTCAATCTAACCTAATAGATAACAAAGGTTTTATCTCCAGGTTTTGACTATGAGGAATAAAATTTCTATGGGCATTTGTGTACAGGTTTTTGTGCAAACACACATTTATATTTCTCTGAGGTAAATTTCAAGAGTGCAAATGTTGGGTTTATAGTAATTATATGCTTATTTTTTGAGAGCATGCTCCAGGGTGATGGTAGCATTACACAATTCCATTTGATATTGAGCTGTATGTGAGTGATCCAGTTTCTATCCACTAGCCACTATATTTATCACTACTGTTTATTTTAGACATTCTGATTGGTGTGCTGTCTGTGATACTTCATGCTGTTTTAACCTGTAATTCATTACTGGCTAATGAAACTGCATCTATCACAGAACATTACTTGGCAATAAAAAGGGAATAAACTATCAACAAATAATCCACCAGGAAGGAACATCATGGATCAAGTTTCAGAGAATTATGCTCAGTGGAAAAAAATAAAAACAACAGTCTTTGTAAGCCATAAACTCTGTGATCATATTTACATAACACAGTGGTTAATTTTGTGGGTCAACTTTGGGTCACTCATACTGGGCTAAGTTAAGTGTAAAGCAGATTACCTTCCCTGATGAGAGTGGGCTTCATCACATCAGTACTCAGGTACAACAAATAGGCTACTGTTTTTTTGTGGACAAGAGAGAATGCTTTCTACCCAGCTGACTTGAGTTGGGACATGTGTTTCTTTCTGATCTTTGGAATCAAACTGAAGCATTGTTCTCTGGGTCTTGAGCCTGTTGGTATTCACATGAGAAACACACCACTGACTTTTATAGTTCTCTAGCTGGTCACTCCCCTTGCAGATAATGTGGTGTGTCATGTGAGTCAACATTATATAAAATAGATGGATAGATAGATGGATCGAAGGATAAAGATAAATCCTATATACCCTACTGATTCACTTTCTTTGGAGAACCCTGTTTAATACAATAAAACAATCTTAAAATGGCAAAATTAAGAAATAAGGATTGTATTGCTACTTGCCAGAAGTTAAGGAGCTAGGCACAGGAAGTAGATATGGTAATAAAAGGAAAACAGAAAGGATCCTTATAATCTTGGAAACCTTCCTTGTTTCAATGTAAAGGTGAATAGATGCATGAAACTAAACTCATAATGAAAATTTATCAACCTAAGCACATACACATACACATTCACACATGAATGAGTACAAGTAAAATGAGGAAATGTGGAAAAGATCAATGAATTTCTTCAATGCCAATATTGGTTGTGATATTGTACTATAGTCTGACAAGATGCTATTATTGGGGGAAGCAAGATAAAGGGCACATTTTATTTTTCTTCTTTACTACATGTGAATCTATAATCATTGTAAAACCAAAAACTTAATTAAATATTGCACTAAAATAATTATTTGATTACTAGAAATTGGCTATTGGAGTACTCCAATAAAAAAAAAACAGGGTTTCCTTCAGAAATGATTAAACTAAAGATAGCGTAAGAATAAAAAAAAAGGAAAACAAGATGAATCTGAACATCTTGCAGTATTTGGAAGTACAAAATGTTAACAAAATGAAGTACATCAACAGATCATAAAAACTAACGTCAAAGAACTCTTAGTGGCCAAAGATGGAACATTTTGAGCAATAAAATAAATTCTAATTAAACTATTTAATTTAAATTTAAAAATATAATTTTTATATTTAAATATCTATGTTTAAGTTATAAACAAACAATATTAGTTACAAGAAATAATGTTAGGGTAATAACTCACAAAACAAAATAAAAAATGGGAGTAATCATCCTTACATCTTAAAAAACTAACTTAAAAGACTAAACCATTTGGTGTTCATAGTGTTACCAAGGTAGGGGATTACCTCCTTTTTAATTTTTGTCACTGAGGGTTCTCCCTTCTGCGTGCAAGCAGTTGCTCAGAAATAAAACCTTAGTAATAAGGGTAAACATAGAGGTTTATTTACAGAAAAGGGAAAAACAAAGAGTCTAATAGTCCACACTTGCACAAGTATCTCAAACAGAAAGGAATCCCACTTATGCTCCTCCAGGAGCTGTGTGAGGTTTACCTCAGGCCTACTGTAGTACCTCAGTCCAAAATCACCAAGTTATTTCCTTGTCTTTTGTTCCTCCGTCACTCCAATCAGCATCAGGTGAACACTCACCTTGGGTCCATCAGGGTTGCACTGTGATTCAGCATTCATCAGGGTTAGCTATCCTCCACCATTCACACAGCTCCCAAACCTTTGGGGCCTGAATGCTGGGACAGTCCCAGAAGACTCCACTTCTGGGTCCTATTCCTCCAGGAGCCAAAAGTTTGGAGATCTCCAAACTAACCTCCACTCTCCTTCCCAAAAGTTCGTGTCCTAATCGCTGCTCCTTTCTTTTTATCCTCTCTTCACCTGCTCTAAACCAGAGCTCCAGTTTCCCTCTATACACCCTCTTGGGTTTCATTTTCTCTTCCCACCTGGAATTTGCAGCAAAATAAAAGAAGGGAGAGCCCTTATTGGTTTAGGCCATTTTTTTTAACCTCTGTGTTTTTCAGACACAGCTAATGACAATGGCCAAATTTTATGAGCAAATACACTGCTCATGCTGGGATCATGGCTTCAATAGGAGCATGTAGCTTAGGATCTAACATACAAAAATAGGTCTTTAATAAATGGCAGATGTTATTTCTTTCATAATAGCTATTAGTGCTACATTATCTAATAACATGTAGCAGAGATGAAAATAAACACTGATCACACTTGAAAATAGGAGACAAGATTAAAAGTTATAAGGAAAGCTGAGTGCTTGTTAAGAAAAGACAATAGCAGGGGGGAAAAACCCACCTGGAGTTAACGGCGCCCATCCCAAAGTCCGGAGAGCGTACTGAGGCTCTCGTGGACAAAAGAGTCAGCTGCAAAGGGGACTCCGACCCTGCTGAGAGGAGCAGGTAGCCCACCAGCACCTGGGGGAGGAGACCACGCAGGACAGGTAGGCTACCCTACCTGGAGCAGCATATGGCGTCTCCCGGTTGTCACGGAAACAGTCTGGGAGGGAGGCAGACCAGCCATTTGCATCTGTATGGACCCTGGCTATTCAGCCTAACTTTAGCTCGGACTGAGTTGCTAAAGGGGGTGGGGAAGGAACCCACCTGGAGTTAACAGTGCCCATCACTACCAAAACCACATAGGCAAAGTTAAATACAACTATATAGGCTTCAACATGCCTACAACTAGAGCAGTAGTCACCCAATACGTAGAGCAGATCCGAAAGGAAAACACAGGAAAACGGAAGAACACAAACACTCAAGCAAGCCCTAAGAAAAATAACTCACCACCTAAGGATAAACAATTTGAAAGAAACAACATGGATGACATTGAAGAAATGCTCCATATGTCAGACAAAGAATTCAGAATCAATGTGATAAAAGCACTCAAATAGGCCAAGGAAGAGGGGAACAAAGGGAAAGCAAAAGAAGGGAAGCTCTCAATGAATTAAGAGAAGTATTAGAAAAATATAAAAAAGAACGCAGCAAAATGAACAATATCATCAACGAACAGAAAAACGAAATCGAAACCCTAAATAAGAAACTGCAGGAGATGCAATGCATAAGAGGAACAACAGAAGAACTCAAAAATGCAGGGAAGAGTCAGGAAAGCAGACTAGAAGAAATAGAAGAAAAAATCAGCACACTAGAGGATACAGAAGTAGAAAGAATGAAGAGAGAGAAAAGCAAAGTAAGAAAACAGAAGAAATAATCAGAGATCTCTCAGAGACCCTAAAGAAAACAAATAAAAGAGTAATTGGAATACCAGAAGGTGAAGAGAAAGAAATAGGACCTGAAAGGCTCTTCAATGAAATAATGGAGGAAAACTTCCCAAACCTGAAGAAAGAAATGAAATTAGACATAGAAGAAGCAAAAAGAACACCAAACTACTTTAATGAAAGAAGAAACACAGCAAGACACATCATAGTAAAACTTACAAAAGCTAAAGATAAGGAGAAAATTATGAGAATAACAAGAGAGAGGAAACAGATAACATACAAAGGAAAACTGATCCAACTGACTTCAGATTTCTCAGAAGGGACACTCCAAGCAAGGAGAGAATGGCACCACATTTTTAAAACACTCCAAGACAAAAACTGCCAACCAAGAATACTCTATCCAGCAAAGCTGTCCTTCCTTTAAGGAAAAACCAGAACTTTCCCAGACAAACAAAGCCTACAGAAATTTGCTACCACCAAACCGCCTCTCCAAGAACTCCTGAAAGAAGCCCTAAGGTCAAAACCCGCAGAAGAATAAAAAGAGTGAACAATAAAAAGAAAAGAAAAAACAAACTAAAACAGAACCCCAAATGACCATCAGGAGCCAATTGTTAGACCCTCAAACATCAATAATTACTCTAAATGTCAATGGGCTAAACTCATCAATCAAAAGACACAGAGTTGCAGAATAGGTTAAAAGACAGAACCCAAAATTCTGCTGCCTCCAAGAAATAGAAGCAAAAATGAACAATTGGGATTATATCACATTAAAAACTTATATACAATGAAAGAAAATATAAATAGATTAAGGAGACACCTTAATGAGTGGGAGAAAATACTGAAACAATTTAACAATGAAAATCTTTGTTAATAAGTGGGTAGTAGATCTGAACAATTTTCTAATAAAGGAGATCCAGAAAGGCCAAAGGACAGATAGAAAAATGTCATCATCATTTTCTGCTTTAAATAAGGGAGAGGCAGATCAAAATCAGAGATATCATCTTGTACCTATGAGACTGTTGGTAGGAATATGAACTGGTACAGCCATTATGGAAAGTGATCTGGATTTACCTTAAAAAATTAAAAATGAAGTTTTTTATTACCCAGAAAAACAACATCTAATGAACATGGAGACATCAACTCTGTGCACTTTAATATTTATTAATTGTAGCATTATTTACAATAATACAGTATTGAAACAGCCTACGTGCCCACTGACCTGTGCTCAGATGTTTACTGTAGCACTATTTATAATTGCAAAGACATGGAAGCAACCTAAATGTCCCCAAACAGTCCCCAAACTGGATGAAAAAGATGTGGTATATACACACAATGGAATACTACTCATCAATTAA
>PVHY01004591.1:38236-92542 GCA_004024945.1 Uropsilus gracilis
GGGGGTGAACCCTGGGGATTACAAATATGTGAAATTTATGTATAAATAAATTATTTAATAAAAAAGAGGACTGGATCAAGAAGTGAAATACTAGTTAGTGTCTAAAACAGTGAAATATTCAGTTACAAGGAAAGATAAAATACTGCCACATACAGCAAAATAGAAGGAATTTGAGGGTGTATAGTAAAAGCAAGTTAGGATCACAAAGATTGATATCAGATATTTATGTAGTGGACAATTCAGCAAAGCAAAATACTTTTTAAAAACTATAGAACACCAATAAATGAAGTGTGGCTTCTGAGGTTGGGGATGAGGGGAGAAAGGGTTGAAGAGGTAAGATAGGGTACAAAGACAGGGTGGTGGAAGAAAGCTTTAAAAGTGAAAAATAAATAAAAGGTGTATCACCTCATAGGTCCTTCAAACTGGAACAAAACCTTGTATATAATAACTCTCCAAAATGTGCACTAAATGACTAGACAAAGAATTGGGGTGGTGTGGTCAGAATTAGGGGAGGCTAGAAATCAATACTTGGACAGAGTGGTAGAAACAAAACTTAGCAGGGGTAAGTTTGAGAATAAGAGTTGAATACTGAAACCTATTTTCCAGATATAAGTTCTATTATCAGTATCACTTTTATTCTCAAGCAGAGAAGCAATACAAATCAAGCAAAATTGACTTTGCTAGTAATAATCATGCTTTATTGAATTTTTCTTCCCTCCTCCACCCAAGGTGTTTTCCCGAAGCTTTCTGCATGACAGGATATGGTTTTCCTTGTCTACTTTGTTCATATCTCTTCCCCAGAACATATTTTTGATTTTATGATAAGGAGATGGCAAACTTAGAAAAGCTGACACTCAAATGGTAGGAGACTCTTGAGAAATAAATTCAGTCTGCAGCGTAGCAGAGCTATGGTGAAGCAGATGAATTTGGGCCCACATCCTCAGGCTCTTACCATTTGGAAAGAACATAAAGAGGTCGAAGGAAGAAGGAAAATGTGGGCAGGCACTGAGAGCCATGCATGGGAATGGGACAAAAGGGGCCTCTCTGCCCAAAGCCCAGCTTGTAGGCCCAGGCCACTTCCCTTGGTCTGTGCTGACCTCAAGTCGCAGGTTGATGCTCATGATCTCTGGCTTCGAGAATGTCGGCAAAGCTAGATGCCAGCAAAACCAAGTGCTTCTGCAAAATCTAGTGGGCCATGCAGAGAATGGGGACCTGCAAACCGAGTCTTAGTTTGTCTGAGCTTAGTTGACTGCAGAGGAGGATGGTTGGGAAGTTTTTTTCCCCATGACTGTAAAGTCGGGATCCTCATATCTCTCTCCCAGGGCTGTTTGGAGTGTTAATTGGCATAATAGGGATGTGAGCAAGGGCACAGTACCTGGTATGAAATAGACTCTCTGGGAATGTTAAGAAAATTCGGGTTTGCATTTTATATTCTCCAAGGAAAGGAATGCTATTGCAAAAGAAAATTGCTCTTTGTAAGTTTTGTCTATGGCAGTAATGGCTTGGGGGCGTGGGCAGAGGGGAAGCAAAAGACAAAATCCTCAAATAGTTTCATCTCCAGCTCTTGATCCTCAAAGTGAACTCTAATTTGGCTTCTTTCAGCCCTTCTGAGGACTGAAAGCCTGTGCAGCTAGACAGAGCCAAGGAGGCCCAGCCTCTTCCATTGTGGGTGCTGATTTATCATTCATTGCAGTAGCAGACATCTGCTCCGCGAGTTCTTTGAGGGCATGACGGAAAGGCAGTGCCTTTGAATCAGACAGATTTTGCAAAACTCAGATCTCCAAAAGAAATGACTGAAAGGTGTCCAAATATGAAAGCTGGGGGCTGGGAGCCCCTCCACTGCTGGGCAGTGACCCTGGTGAGGATGGTGGCATGAATCTCATGCTTATCCTCCCACCTCCACCTGAGTCTGCAGTGCCTGCCTGAGGACTGAGCTCACCACACAGCCTCCAGTCAGGTTATGGTTTGGGGCTGGATTGTCTCCCCCCCCCCCCCCCCACTTTATCGGCATTGCCTAACCTTTAGTTCAGTCTGTGAAAGGAAAGCTTTGGCAGAACTTCTCCTGCTCCATGGTCAGCCACACCAGCAGGTCCCTGGCCTTGAGACTATGACCCTCTCTCACAGCAACTGACTTATCTCACAGGGGGCGGAACAATTTTCATTTTCTTAAATGAATACCTGTGCAAGGGAGCAGGTTTCAGGGCTAGGAAGGAGAAGCTGTGTTGTGCCGTCAGACGAAACCACAGGGAATCAGTCATGAAGTCTGGGAATTCAAGCTCTGTGGGATCCACAGCTCTCCCGACTCGGTACTGTTGTGCTATTACCTGATCATAAACTCCTGAAATGCTTAATACTTGGACCCTTTTTCTAGGGAGGTAGAATCTGCCTAGAGAGGATGGACTGAGGGTCTGGCACTTCCATGACTCCCACAGTGCCTGACGTGGGACCATCCTTGCTTCCTGAGATGCGTGAGCACATGCTCTCATTCCTTTGGATGGTGGGATATGTGGGTGGAAGGGCCTGCTGGGGAGATGACTATGATGGGGGATGGAGAACAGGGCAGTCAAGAAGAGGTTTGGGGAGTTGGCTGTGAGGGCAGAGGGTTTCAACTCAGCAAACAGTCTGTCAGGCCCAGTTCTCTGCACTGCACTCTGAGGAGCAGAGATGAAGGAGACTTGCTTTAGCTTGGAGGCACCAGGTCAAGGGCCGGAGAGCAACTACTCCTTCACTTTCTGCTCCCTCTGATTGGGAACAGCCCCTTTCTCACCACCATGGCCCACAATAATGTAGCTATTTGTCTGTCTGCTATTTGTCTGTAGCTATTTGTTTGTCTGACCCGGTCATGAAAGCACCCCTTATCCCAATGCACTCACTTCCAGCCTGGTATGCCCTGTAGCCCATTTGCAGCCACCCCTGTGAAGGCTGAAGAACAACATAGAAGCTGCTTGCTGTGGGTAAAGCAAAGTGGGGAGCGACTCTACTCTGCTTGCTGGGGTTTGAGAATGTTTTACCTGGAAAACTCTTTGAACTGGGTCATGAGGGGTAAGTAAGAGTGTGCAAGGGGGGCAGAGTAGGGAAAAACCTTGAAAATAGAATTGTGATGAGTGATGAGGGGGCTGGGCAGAAGTCAGACAGGGCAGGTGGTTCTTCCCTGAGACATTCTTAAAATAAAACAGAGACCAGGATGGTTAAACATATTCTTTAGAAAGACATCCAAAGGGAAGACAGCAAATTAGAAGAGAGAGACATGTGGCTGTCTAATACTGGAGTGACGTCAGAGTATTGGGGGTGAAAAAATTCACCCAAGAAAGAAGGGAGAAGAGAAAATGCAGATTTATTGAAATACCCAGCAAGGAAGCAGGGGGCAAGATGGGAGGTGTCTGCATAGGAAAGATTTAGGGTTCCCTTTTATAAACTGATTTTATGGGCTTTTCCACAACTGAGGAGTCAGTCTCTGCTGGTTGCTAAGTGCAGGGACATCAGGTTTTGGTGGGTCTTCACTCTGTAGTCCTGCCTGGTTCTGTCTGCCCTGTTTCTTCATTCCCCAGAATGCCTCATTGCCCTATATTGGTCATGGGGACCCATAGCCTTGTTCTCACAGGAAGACAGGAATTGGGAACTTGAGTGGGTTTCAGTATGAAATGAACACCAATGTGAATTCCTTGCAGAATGGGGTAGCCTAGCATGGACTTGATTTCTTTCTGCTTTAAATAAGCTTTAGCTTAAAGTTGTTTTCGAAGTGAGGCGCCATTGCACATCTAATCATGTTCCTGTATTGGGCACAGATGCAGGTTAGTGGGGGACTTTCCACCCCACCCTGCCTAACGGAACCACTGTCATCTGCTGGAGAAAAGTTAGTGTTTCTTCTCCCTGACCTCAGCACTGACCTCGCCTTCTCCACCATCCGTATTGTCCTACCCCAATATCTCCTTATTGTCCTACTGCATCTCACTTGAAATTCACATGTTCCAAAATATCAGCCTCTTATCTGCTCTCTCTGCCCCTCCAACCTGTCTCTTGCCCTTCTTTGGAAAATAGGAAAGATATAAGAAAACTTAAACATGGTGAGACATGCCTGTTAGATTTACCACTGTGTCCCCAGCAGTAAGAATTGCACCTGGAAGAAAGTAGCTACTCAGACATAGTCTCCCATGAACTGATTATCAAATTAAAATCAGCAACTAATCATTGGCATATCATGCCTCATTCATGGGTTATTAAGGTGACTGATACCCAAACAGGGTAAATTGTGAGACTTTCAGAAATTCATGAATACTATTGAAACATACAATCTCCTCAATAAAATGCATGATTTGAATTGCCCTCCCAAATACTAAATAGGAACAATCATATTCATAAGAGTGAATATGAACAGTGAAAGCAGACCAAGACTCTTTTTATTGATGCTTTTCTAAATTATTTCATTTTTAAATACTTCATTTTTAACATGAAGTATCTTTGTTTTACATCTTTATTAATATTTTGGCAGCATAGAACTTCTCCCCTCATGTGTGGTCACTCTTGCTTTCCACCATCAATGCACCCATCGTCCTCCATCCTAGTCCATTGTGCTTCCCTCCCCTGCCCTCACTCCTGCCTCTCCTCCCACTCTGGGAGTCTCAGATCTCAAGTTTTCAAAGGTTGGTTTTAATATTTATCTTTGACCTTTTGTTTGGTTCCACAATATTCCATATTTAAGGAACACCATCAATTGCTGGGCCAATTAGCTGACATGTTAGTTGACTCCAAATGTTATGTCCAAGGAAGATGAGGGTCTCTTGTATTTTCAGATAATCAGCATTTCAGATAATAGATGAAAACCTCAACCATAACAAACATTCATGGAATGTTTACTATGTCAGTTATGCACACACATAAATACCTGTGTGTATACTACCCTTCATCCAAACCTGCTAAAAGGCAGCTATTGTGGTCTATTATGGTCCCCATTTCACAGATGAGAACAGAGACTCAGGGGGGAGAGAGAGAATTTGCACAAGGTCATGAAGGCAGTGAATGTCTCTTACATTTTACATGGGTCTGATGCCAGACCCTGCCCTGTCATGTCTCCGGCTTATATTACAGGTCATTCATCTTGCATCTGCCTCATTTTTGGCATCCTGTGACCTGAGCTGATGTCCCAGTTTCTCACTATGTCAGGAAGCTGCTGAGATCATCTGAGGGAATGTGCTAATCCCCTCAGTGGACAGGGATTTTCCTCTCTGGAAGGAGATATAATTATGAGCAATGTAGCCTTAAAAAAAACAGTCTAAATAGAAAGCTGGGGAGGTTAATTCCAAAGTTGTTATCACCAGGGTTCTCTGAACTGTTGAAAGCCAGCCTGTCTCAGGCAGTTTGGATTTGGTTTGTTCTGAAGGTGGAGCTGTCAGATTGATTTGTTTTGCTGTGTGACTTCCAGTTTTACTTCATGCAACATTGCATGTTTTACATGCTTTGTAATTATTTCCTTTCACTGCCTCTTATGCTGAAACACAGTGCTTCCAGGGTTAACAAACAATTCCAGTGCAGAGGTGACTCAGTAGGATACTGAGGTCAGAAGTCTGGAATGAGAAAACAGAGGCTTAAGGTCCAGTTTCTCTGTTTATAAGCTGTGTGTTCGTGGGTATGTTACTTAACCTCTCTGTAACTCTCAGCCTTCATATGTAAAGAGAAAATGTGAAGGATACTAGAACTTTGGTGGTGGTGTGTGTGTATATATATATATATATATATATATATATATATGTACACATATATGTATTATGCTGTGCATTCTACAACAGTATAAATTTTAAAGACCATGGTAAATCAATAGAAAAATAGCTGCTTCATTATTTATTTCCTGAGAATTAACATGAATTTTTTTTTGCAGACCATCAGGTAAAGAGGATATCAGTCAGCTAATGTAATGATCTTCATTCCCATTGCTAGTGGCTGCTAAGCCTCCAGGGAAAGTCTCATCTGAAGTAACTCCTGTTTCAGATTTTTTCAGTCTTGGGAATAAGATTGTTTGTTTATTTGTTTGCTTGTTTATTTGTTCTGTTTTACTGCTATGTACTCAGCCCAGAGCATCCAAGAAGATTCTGGGTGGAAGTTAAGTAATACAGTGTCCCAAGTTCTCCCTGGACATGAGTTGAGATCACTAATACTTGTGATTGCAGGACCTAGGGGTGGCACTTGTCTGGGGTGACAGCAAGGAGGTGATCACCCCCTCACAATCCCCAAGACCACTTGAGCCACTCCCCCACCTCATTAGAAGTTTAGATCACCTCCACACTCCAACAAATGAAAGCCAGCAAATGCACAGCCCCACAGTCCTCAGTCATCTCTGTTCTTCTCTTTTACTCTCAAAGTCCTGGCCTAAAGATGCACCATGTGTCTAGGGTTTACTTCAGACAGATGTACTGGATAATCTTAGGAGATTACTCAAATTTATAAGGTACTTTGACTTCAAGTCTTCTCATCAAAATCTTGACTGTGCTGAATAGTACACTCTCCCATATTTTGGGATTTTGATGACCACCACACAGCAGGAAGGGGTAGCTCTGGGGTTGTTTGAGATGTTCAGAGGCATCAATGACTACAGGTAGTAATTTACAAGCCCCAGGGAGAATTCTGCAAAGAACCTGTGATGTGGCTTTGATTAAAAAATTATTATTAAAGAGCAGTAGAAGAGGATATATGGAAGAGATACTGCTAGAAACAACAAGCACTGTCTTAGAAATGATACTTAGAGAGGGCTGCCCACAGTAGTTCCTGATCTTTCAAACCAGTTTGTGACTATGAAGTGAGATAGTGCACTAGCCAATGCCAACTTCCTCAGGAATGGCTATTGCCAAGTCTTCAAGAAGAGACCTGGTAATGTGAAACATATCCAAAGCATTTGGGAATATTTGTGTGCTTGACAGCTTCCCCCCACCCTTCCCAAGATAATAAGGTAGGTCATATTTCAGGTTGAAACCACTTGACATTTTAATGTTCTTCTAATGTGCTTTTTGATGTGTGCAGATGAGGTGCAGTGTAGGAACACGTTGCTATTTATATAGTCCTGGAAAGTAGATTCCATCAGGATCTGTTCATTTGGGTGCCTCTAAAGTTGTCAGAACTTGAAGTTTTGACTTAAAGTTTTTTTTCCATAACTTTTAAAGAAAGAAGAACAGGAGAATGGTGATTCCACGATCTTTCCCCACCTTGTGGCAAAAGAATTTAAATATTTTAAAAACTCTGAATTGGAATAGAATTTATCATTGTCTATGAGTAAGTAAAATAATGGGTGCAATTTTATTAATCTAGAGATTAATCCAGTGAGAAAATACCAAAAATGCCAGTTTTTAAATTACTCGCTAATGTCATCAACATCATCATGGCTGTCAATGCCATTACAACCACCAGCACCATCATCACCACCATGATCATTACCAATATCATCAACGTTATCACCACCACCACCACCACCATCATTTCACTGCCACCATCTTCATCCTCACTATCATCATTATCAACATTGCCATTCTCAGTGTCATCATCATCAGTTCATCATCAATGGCATTATCATCATTTTCCTGAATCACTCATGTATTATTTTTGACATAACCTTGTGCAGATCACTTTCTCTCTGTGAGTTTCATTTGCCTTTTTGTGATACTGAATAATAGTTGCTATCTTTCAGAATTAGGAGGAGTAAGTGGAGTAGAGCTGAGTCCTGAATAAGATTTGGGCCCTCTTAATGTTCTCAGTTATATTGCATCTTACAATTCTTATGCATGATTTATTTGCTTCTTTACCTGTTCTTATCTCTTAGATTAAGATGTTACTCTCCTAAGACATAGAACCTGGGTATTTCTGTTCTTCAGAATCCTGTGTTAACCTTATAAGAACCCTGACTGAGACCCAAGAAACTTTTCAATCTGAATCCGTTTCCCACTGCAAGCTCACTTGTGATGTCCTTGTGCATATGTCCTTGAACAATTTTGTTCTTCTACAAAATGAGACAATTAGGCCAAATTGATAGCTCCCAAAATGATACGGAGACCCTAAGTAAAGAAACACCTGGTGTGCTCATTAGGAAAGCATGTTTCTGACACCCCACTGTACACTCACTAATCAGACTCTAGTGGGGCTGCAGGACCTGCATTTTAATAAGTTTCCCAGGGAGTTTCAAGTGCACTCAAGCTTGATGAAATAACTTCTTGGCATTTTCTTTAAATTCCGATGGTTTCTGGGAGGAGGTCACTGAGTGACCAGGAAAACATTTATTAATGTCAAAGCTCTACCCAAAAGCATGTTTGTGAGAATTGATAAAGATGAAAATGTGTAATACATGAAGCCCATAGTCTCAGTCAACTTCCAGATAGAAGCATCTGAAGAATGTTTTAGGCTTCTTTTCATTCTGCCAAAGCTCAGTGCATTTAACTCCCTATTCTGGGGGATTAGAGAGGTTATATTTACAGATTATGCAGCAACTCAGAACCAAATAGAATATTAAAAGTTGTAACAAATAGAACACTCAATTACAATGGTCATTAGCTCTAACCAACTCTGGTACATGTTTGCAGCCATCTCAGGAGGGATGCTGGGACAGATGCAAATTATACTTGAATGTTGTTTAGCCTAGTTCTTTTCATTCCCGCCCACTTTCCCAATTATCTGCCCTGGAACAAAAGTGCAAAGACCTCCTATAAATGAAAGTCAAATACTGAAATGGGACATGAGCGGGTCTCAGAAAATGATGGCAAATAACTTTCAAATTTATTTTTAAAATTGGGTTTGCATGTTAAATGAATCAGTGAATACAGACACAGTTCAAAGAGAGATTCAAAGTTTATTTATTACTCCCGTAACTTTTCTTAGGTAAATTTGACATGATAGAAAATGGGTGGGTAGATACATAGATGATAGATTGATAAAATATTTAATTCATTATTTTATTTCATTTATTTATTTTAAATAATTTATTTATATATAAATTTCACATCTCTGTGAACTCTGGGGATCACTCCCCCTTCCCTGACTGTTCCCACCCTGTTCCACACCCTCCCCTCCCCAAGTTGTGTACTTCAATTTTTTGGTTGTTGGCTTGTTTTGACTTTTCATCATGAATTTTTGTTTATCTTTCTCATGACCCATATAGCAGTGAAACCATTTGGTTTCTGTTTTTTTCTTTTTGACTTGTTTCTGCTAATATAAATTCTTCTAAGTTCATCCATGTTATCATAAAATTGTCCATTTGTCATTTTTAATTGATGAGTAATATTCCATCATGTATATATACCACATCTTTTTCATCCAGTCTTCTGTTTTGGGGCATTTCGGTTGCTTCCATGTCCTTGCAATTATAAATAGAGCTGCAATAACCATCCAAGTACAGGTGTCCTTTTGTGCCCACACTGAAGTCTCCTTTGTGTAAATTCCCAAGAGAGCAATTGCTGAGTCATATGATAGTTCCATTTTCATTAATTTGAGGGCCCTCCATACAGTTTTCAATAGAGTTTGGACCAGTTTACTTTCCCACCAGCAGTGTAAGAGTGTCCCCTTCTTTCCACATCCTCGTCAGCACTTGTTGTTGCCCGTTTTATGGATATGGGCCATTCTTACTGGTGTAAGGTGGTATCTCATTGTGGGTTTGATTTGCATTTTCCTTATTGCTAGTGACATTGAGCAATTTTTCATGTGCCTGTTGGCCATTTGTATTTCCTCCTTGGAGAAGTTTCTTTTTAGTTTTTCTCCCCATATTATGATTGGGCTTCTTGTTTTGCTTTTGTTTAATTGTGTGAATTCCTTGTGGATCTTCTCTTTAAACCCTTGTCACTGTTGTGGAGGAAAAAATTTATCCATTCAGTTGGGCTTCTTTTAGTTTTCGCTGTTGTCTCTTTTGCTGTACAGAAGTTTTTTAGTTTGATGTAGTCCCATCTGTTTATGTTTTCCTTCAATTTTTTGCCATCAGTAGATTTTTCCAGAAAGGGGATTCTGAATTGTACTTCCTGGTGGGTTTTTCCCAAGTTATTTTCTATATATGTTATGGTTTCAGGTCTGTCATTTAAGTCTTTTATCCATTTTGAGTTGTTTTTTGTACAAGGTGTGAGGATGTTGTCTTGGTCCATTTTTTTGCATGTCTTAGTACAATTTTCCCAGCACAATTTATTGAAAGGCTATCTTTATTCCAATGTAAGCTCCCCCCCCCCTTTGTCAAAGATTAGTTGATTATATATGTGTGCTTTTATTTCTGAGCACTCAATTCTGTTCCATTGGTCTGATTGTTGTTGTGCCAGTACCATGCTGTTTTAATTATTATGGCTTTGTAGTATAACTTGAGTTCTGGGATAGTTGACCCTCCATTCTCTCTTTTTTTTTTTGGCCAGGAGGCTTTTTGATATTTGAGGTCTTTTGTTATTTCATATGAACTTCTGTAATTGTTTTTCTATCTCTTTAAAGAATGTCATTGGAATTTTTATAGGAGTTGCATTGAATCTGTAGATTGCTTTTGGCAGGACGACCATTTTGATGATGTTAATTCTTCCAATCCATGAGCAGGGAATGTCTTCCCATTTCCTTATGTCTTCTTCTATCTCTTAGCAGCTTTTTAAAGTTTTCTTTGTATATTTCCTTCAAGTGCTTTGTTAGGTTTATTCCCAGGTATTTAATTGTTTTTGGTGCAATGGTAAATGGGATGGCTTTTTAAATTTCTTCTTCCTCTTTTTGTTTTTTTGTGTATAGGAAAGTACTGACTTCTGTGTGTTGATTTTGTATTCGGCTACCTTATTAACTGGTTTACTATTTCAAGTAGTTTTTGTGTGGATTTTTTTGGGTTTTCTATATAGAGAATCATGTCATCTGAATATAATGATAGCTTCAGTTCCTCTTTTCCTATTTGTATCCCTTTTGTTTCTTTCTCTTGCCCTATTGCCCTAGCTAAAACTTCTAGTACAATGTTAAAAAGTAGTGGAGAGAGTGGTAATCCTTGCCTTGGTCCAGATCTTATTTGGAATGATTTTAGTTTTTCTCCCTTTAGGATGATGTTTGCCTTGGGCTTGTCATAGATTGCTTTTATTATGTTGAGGTATGATCCCTTAATCCCCATTTTTTCAAGGGCTTTTATCATGAATGGATGTTGAACTTTGTCGAATGCTTTCTCAGCATCTATTGATATGATCATGTGGTTTTTGTTTTTCTCTTTGTCGATGTGGTGTATTATGTTAATTGATTTCCGAATGTTGAACCATCCTTGTGCCCCTGGGATAAATCCCACTTGGTCATGGTGAAAAATGCTTTTTATGCATCCTTGGATTCTATTTGCCAGGATTTTGTTTAAAATTTTTGCATCCATGTTCATTAAGGAAATTGGTCTATAGTTTTATTTCTTGATGCTGTCCTTATTTGATTTTGACATGAGTGTGATGTTAGCTTGATAGAATGTGTTTGGCAGTTTTCCTTCTTTCTCAGTTTTTTTGAAAAGCTTTAGTAGTGCAGGCATTATTTCACCTTTGAATGTCTGGTAGAATTCATTAATAAAGCCATCTTGTTCCTGGACTCATGTTTTTAGGCAGAGTTTTGATGACTGCTTCTATTTTACTGCTTGTAATTGAATTGTTTAAGTTCTCTATATTTTCTTTGCTCAATTTTGGGTAGTTGTGTCTTTCTAAGAATCTGTCCATCTCATCCAGGTTGTTATAATTATTTCCATATAGTTGCTCATAATAATCTCATATCACCCTTTGGATTTCTTTTGTATGTTTTGTAACTTCTCCTCTCTCATTTGTGATCCTGTTTATTTGAATTTTCTCTCCTTTCCTTTGTGAGTTTTGCAAGGGGTTTATCAATTTTATTTATTTATTTTTTTCAAAGAATCAGCTTTTAGTTTTGTTGATGTTCTGGATAGTCTTTTTGGTTTTTAGGTTATTTATTTCTTCTTTTATTTTTATTATTTCTTCTGGGTTTTGGATTTTTTTGTTGTTGTTGCTCTTTTTCTAATTTTTTGATTTGGGAGATAAGGTTATTTCTTTGGTTATTTTCTTGGTTTTTGATATGGACCTGTATTGCTATGAACTTTCCTCTCAGATATACTTTTGCTGCATCCCACACATTTTGGAATGCTGTGTCTTCTTTGTTGTTTGTTGTTTTAATTTCTTCTTTAATTTTTTCAATCACCCATTCTTCATTCAGTAACATGATGTTCAGGCTCCAAGTGTTGGATGCTCTTCTTTCTTTCTTTTCATTATTGATTTCTAGTTTGATGCCTTTATAATCTGTGAAGAATGTTGGTTTTATTTCAATTTTTTGGTATTTATTCAAGTTTGCCTTGTGACCTAGTATGTGTTCAAGTTTAGAGAATGATCCATGTGTGTTTGAGAAGAAGGTATAGTCTTTCCCTTGTGGGTGTAGTGTCCTGTAGATATATATTAGGTCTATTTTGTCTAGGTCTTCTTTTAAGGTTTTTGTGTACTTGTGTAGCTTTTGTTTTTTGGGTTTTTTTTTTATCTGTCCTTTGTTGAGATTGGGGTGTTAAAGTCTCTTACTATATATGTATTTTCATCAATATTTGTCTTCAGTTCTCTTAGTAGCTGTCTATGAATCTTGGTGCACCTTCATTTGGTGAGTATATGTTGATAATTGTTATGTCTTTTTGGTGGGTTGACCCTCTTACCATTAGGTAGTGACTTTCTTTATTCTTTGACACTTTTTTTATTTTGAAATCTGCTTTGTCTGCTATAATAATGGCTACCCCTGTCTTTTTTGGTGTCCATTTGCTTGTAAAATTGCTTTCCACCCTTTTACCTTCAATCTGTGCTTATCTTTTAGGATTAGATGTGTTTCTTGGAGGCAGCAGAATGTTGGATTGTATCTTTTAATCCAGTCTGCAACTCTGTGTCTTTTGACTGATGAGTGTAGACCATTGACATTTAGAGTAAGCATTGATGTTTGAGGTTCTAACTTTGGGTTCCTGGTGGTCATTTGGGATTCTGTTTTAGTTTCTTCTTCTTCTTCTTGTTTAATTACTCATTCGTTTTATTCTTCTGTGAATTTCGGTATTAGGGCTTCTTGCAGAAGTTCTTGGAGTGGGGGTTTGTTGGTAGTAAATTTCTGGAGGCTTTGTTTGTCTGAGAAGGTTCTAATTTTTCCTTCATAAAAAAAGGACAGTTTTGCTGAGTAGAGTATTCTTGACTGGCACTTTTGGTCTTGGAGTGTTTTGAAGATGTGGCCCCATTTTCTCCTTGTTTTGTGTAATCTAGTCTGAATCTTAACTGGACCAATTAATTTACCTCTAATAGCACACAGTAAAATTGATGGGATAACAGAGCTGAAATTAAGTTATAAAAAGAATATAGGTTCTATCTGAGATGAATATACATTCTCTATCAATCCTGTATTATTTGTTTTGGGAGAATCAAGATACCATTTTCTGAATAACCCTACACAGAGACCTAGATTATCATGAGAATGTGAATTTAGATGGTATCATGAGTAAATGAAGTAAGCAATCTATGAGGAACTGATATTCTTGGTTCAATTACCTGAGAAAATTCAAAAATATCAACTACTACATGAATGAATTTGGATATATTTTCTTTACCCCTACTCAATTCATCAGATGAGATCACAACACGTGGCTGCAATGTCTCCAATGGATCCTGAGCAAAAGACTAGGTCCAAACTGGGCTTCAGGAATATTTAGATTCTTGATCCATGGAAATCATGACATAATAATTATTGTGTTAAATTATATTAGATGATTTATTATGTCACAATGTGCACCTATTAGAGGAAACTAACATATCTCTCTTCTGATTTAATTAGGTATATTAACTGGCTGTGAAGGTCAGTAGGAAGGTTCATAATCCACAAAATGATAGAGACACTCAGAACTGAACACAAACCACTTACACATTTAGTGGGTTGTGTTGGAGTCTAGGCAACAAGATCTTTGTTGTTATCTATCTATCTATCTATCTATCTATCTATCTATCTATCTATCTATCTATCTATCTATCTATCTATCTATCTATCTATCATCTTTACATCCTTATCTACACCAGAGTTCTCCCACCACCTTATCACCTATGAACCATCCTCTTAATCTTTTATGCCCCTCCCACCCCCTATTTTCCACTCTCTCCCTCTCATGTTCTAGCATCAATTCTGCTGATAGTTTTAAGTTTTTCTTGATCATTTGTTTATTTTCCTTATATCCTTCATATAGTGAGACCATCGCATATTTCTCTTTTTCTTCCTGACTTATTTCTGCTAGCATGATTCCTTCTAGTTCTATCCATGTTGCCATGAATGACATGTTTGTCTTTCTGATTCATGTACAATATAATATTGTGTACATATACCAAAATTTTCTGTACCATTCATCTATTTTGGAGCTTTTGGGTTGTTTCCATATCTTGACTATTATACATAGTGATGCAATTAACATCTGGGTTCAGGTGTCTTTTTGAATTAAAGTTTTTGTAACCTTTCGTTAGATCCCTAGAAGTGGGATTGCTGGATCAAATAGTAGTTCCATTTTCAGTAGTATAACTGTCCTCCACCCAGTTTTCTATAGTGGCTGGAGCAGTTTGTATTCCCACCAGCAGTGTAAAAGTACCCCCTTCTCTCCATATCCATGCTAGTACTTGCTGTTGCCTGTGTTTTGATATGCATCTTACTGGTGTAAGATGGTATCTTATTGTGGTTTTGATTTGCATTTCCCTGATTATTGTAATCTTGAACTTTCTTTCCTATGCTAATTGGTCATCTGTATTTTCTCTTTGAAGGAGTGTCTTTTAGATTTTCTCCCCATTTTTTGACTAGACTTTTTGTTTGGCAACAAGACTTTTGTTAAAGGGCTACTCACCCACATATCCACCTGACCTTGAATGCCTATTTTTCATACTTGATTCCTTTAGAAAATCAAGTTCCTCTAAAACCTCAGACTTAAGACGCTTTCCTAATCATCAGACTGGTTACAGTACCTGTCCATTGGATTCCAGACACATTCTGGAAATTCCTTTATTGCAACATTCCTATGATTCCTCAATGATATTTTTGGTTTTGCCAAGTCTCTAACTTTGTATTCCTTAACAGCGATAACAAATTCCCTGGTACATGCCTGTTATCAAGCAAATGATATTCTTTTAACTTCAAACACTTAATGATGATCTGTTAATGACAAGTCTTAAAAAAATTAGTGTCCCATTAATCCACTAGCATAAAATTAAAGCTTTTCACCTGCTTCTAAGCTCAATAATATTCACTTTTATGAATATTACCTTATCTACATAAAATTATAGTTATTAATTTGGCATCATCCCTCCAACTGAATCACTTGAATTGAAAATAACAATTTTGTTTATTGACTGCCTTCTCTACCAAAACTTTCAAATTCTCTAAGAAATAACAATATCAATTTATAGTCAGTAAAAACATGCAACCAAGGCACACTATAACACAGATGGAAACTTTAACCTAATGTTTTAACATGAGTTTAAAAGGATTTTTAAAAATGATGCAAATTATGGAACAACAATATTATAATTAGAAATGTTCAGAAGTAAGATAACTGAATAAGTGAAAGTTTTGAAGAGAGGTGAAAAGTAAAAGAAATTATTTCTCTTGTCTTTTCAGAAAGGACACATGGAATAATGGAATAATATCCATGCGAGTAAAAGAGACAGATAATAAAGAGAATCTGAAAAATCAAAAGGAAATGAAGAAAGAATTTTAAAAATTGAAGAGAAATTTGTAGAAATGGAAGATAAACACATGCGTATAAAATGTATCCCCAGAAACAAAGCAAGAAACTGAACAAATTCTAAAGACCGATAAGTACCAGCACTGAGGCTGTGGTCCTTGGTCCTTTCAGTTATCCTTTCAGCTATTTCCTGGGAAAGATGTCTTTCAGTTCTAGTTTCTCTCGACAGTTTGTTAACAGTTTTTATATTTGAAGATCAGTGTGGTTGAATATGAAGTTTGTAACTACTTCTCTATCTTCTTGAGTATTTTGAATATGTTTATGCATTTATTCTACAACAAAGCAGTACTTCCAGGAAGTCTGATAAAGATTTGGTTTCTTCTTAAATAATTTGAAAACTTGATGTCTGAAAGTTTGTTAAATTTTTTGGTTTAGATACCTCCATTTTATTTATATTATACACTTACAAAATTTTTATATATGCACACACATCACACATGCATATACACCCATCAACTTGTATTTACCCATGAACATATATTTGTCAGTTCAGTTGACATATAATTCTTATATTATACACATGCGTTTGTTTATAACTGATAATGAACCTTAATTCTGTATTCCTATAGACCTCAGACTACCATTAATATCTGATGCTAGAAAATTATAAAGAAATAGAGGAAGAATGGGAAAGTTGGGAAAAGCAAAGTAAACTCATTTATTGGCTTACAGGTATCTACTGGAATAAATATGTTGGATAGAGAGAAAAGGGAAGGAGGGATTTGAGGAAATTTCCAATATTATTCAGAGTAGAGATAGAGTAAATGGTAACAAAAAGTAATTGGGAGAAGGGAGGAAAAAAGCAGATAAGAAAGGGGAAGGCAGAGAAAAAGAGAAAAGAGGAAATGGGGAAAAAAGGAGGGAGGAAGGCCAGAGGAAAAAGAGACAGTCACATAAATGTATGACAGTAACCATTATAACACAATTAAAAGATGAAATTCCCTAAATACCAAGTCTATTGAGAGAACAGAGTGTGGAGAGAAAATGAAAGTGAAAATAAAATTGACCAAAAAGAAATACACATGGCTTTTAAAAATATAAAATAATATAAAAAAGTGAAGTTAAATGTATAAGTCACACCAATAAAATCAAATGGCATTAACTTATCTACTAAAAGAAAAATTTCTACATACTGTTAATAAGTCCAATCCAACACGATGCTTGTAATAAATAAATCTAAAATAGATAAATTAATTTAACAATAAAGAAAAACAATATCACAAATGCAAATAAGAATAAGCAGAAGACTGTAAATACAGTAAAGGACTAGAAACACCTGAAAAGTTCAGCAACTAAGGGCTGAAAGGGAAACAGTCCCTAAGTGAACCAATGCAGCAGTGAGAAGGATTGAAGGCACCTCTGTTTATGCCCTTGGAGACCCTCCAGGATGCACTGTTAGGTGAAAATTGTAAGGCAGACAACGTGGGTATAATATGCTTCCTGTCATCTAAGAAAATAAAGCTATGAATGCACATATATTAAGAGGTAAAGATAAGACACAGTAAGTCCATATAAAAATAAACATATATCAGCACAGTCATGTATGTGTTTTATATCTTTTCATATATTTATAGACACATAAATGGATTTATTTGTAAAGATATATATATTTATATTTAGAAAATGATGGAAAGATAAACCATAATTTAAATTTTTTAAATCATCATTAAAAAAGGGAAGAGTGAACAAAGGGAAGAGTGAACAAGTAAAGGCCAGGGAGAGAAACCAGATTTGTTTGCATCATTTTATAGATTTGATTTATTTGCATCATTTTATAAATTTGATGTATAACACGTACATCTTTTACATATTGTTATTCAAAATCAAGTCTAAAATAAATTTCTACAATCTAGAGTTAAATAAACAAATGGACTTAAACAGGGTATCCATCTGGAGGCGTAATCACAGAGAAATAATTTCAAGTGACTTAAAAAGATGAGTGATTTAAAAAAGTAACTTCTGTGGTGTTCCTCTGAAATACCATGGTATCTTGAGGTTAGGAGTCCAGCCATGAAGAAAGATTAGACGAAAGAGGTGGGTGTCTTGCTTCCATTGGGTTACAGGATAACTGGGCCCCGTGCTGGCCAGTTCAGGGACAAGAGCCACATGCTCAATGATGGTGCTGGCTGCCATGGGACAGGATGATTGTTGGGTGCCTGTCAAAATAACACATGAGTCTGTAAGTAAACTAATTAATAAGTGAAAGCTTGTAACCTTTCAAATTCTTAGTATTTTGAATTTCAGATCCCAGGATAAATTTGTGCTGAAAAGTCCATGAATTGTACTAAGTAATTAAAATGAAAGGGTTGAGTGTTTTCAGTGCCTGCCCCATTGCAACCCTGCTTCCTGACACCTCATTAGTTACCATTGATCCAGAGTAAATCAGAAACATTTGCAATGCTGTAGATTAGGAAAATTTTTGAGTGAGGGAGAGATGTGTTCATCTAGTTGTTTGTGGGCTTTATATTGATCAACTTCTTCCCAGAGTCTGAGGAAGCAAGTAATTTTAATGGAGGGGATCCCAAAAGTCTCCTTCGTAGAGGAAAGAGTTGAATGGAGTCTGGAGGAGAATATATAAGAACTTGTCAAGTAATAGTGGATGGGAGGTGGGAACTGAGTGTTCCAGGTAGAGGGCACACTGTGCAAAGGTACTGGGATTTGACTATGAACATCTTTGTGCCAGAAAGGGAGTTAAAGTGAGTGGTTAGGTACTTATGTCAGGTCTTAGAGTGTGAAGAAGTTTCTTAGAGACTTTTCCATGAGACCGAGTGCAGCCCTGCTGAAGGGTAAAAAATTTCCATTTACAAAACTCCTGTTAACTGCCAGGCACCATGTGGCACTTCCTATCAACCAACCCTCAAAACTCCATGAAAAATATGTTACCATGCCCACTCTCTAAGTGATCAAACTAAGGCTTGAAGGGTACCCCAAAAGTGGCAGAGTTAGGATTTTCCTTCAGATCTGGTTGACACTAAAGCCTATATTTTTCCCAGTCCACTCGGCAGCTACTTATGGGCAGAAAGAGGGGCCACAGCAGGGCCAGGGACATGCTGTGCTGCTGAAAGACTTGAGGAGCAATCCCCATGACTTCCAGTCCCAATTGGGTCCATATTATAGATGTAGATCACAAACTATGTCTGAACCTCAGCTTCCTCATCTGTAACATGGGAACATTGTACCCATCAGGGGATGTCATACTTACTGAATGAGACATGTCACCAACATCTTGTTCCCACCACCTTAACACAGAATTGCTGGACCTGGAGACCTAAGGAAAAAGCACCTTCCCACACCACTATACCTGCCCAACACAAGGCCCACTGCCCATGTTCTATTATAGGCTCAGATGTGGGCAGATGTAGGGTTAAGAGGCAGGCAGTGACAGCCGGCAGCTCCCTCCCACGAGCCTGGTGATTAATAGCAATGAGCAGACTTATCAGGGAGTATTAGGGCAAGAGTATTTATGACTCAAAATGGGCACCCGACTTTTAATGAGGCAATGTTTAAATTCTGGAATCTAACTGTGAGAAGTCTGGTAAAGTTGGAAAAAGAGGCGCCCAGCAAAACAGCCTTTTGATTCCAGCCTTCCAGGAAGATCAGAACTGAATTACAAAGGCATCTGACTCTACCATGTAGGGTAAAGTTTAAAATTTTTTTTAAATGACTGCCATAAGTGATCAAATACTCACCATTTCTCCAAGGTCCAGAGGTGGCAAGGACAGACATTCTCAGAACTCTTGCCATATTTGTTGTGGCTCTTCAAAACAGGCAGACAGTCAGGATGGGAAGTACATAGAGTCTGGGATCCCCAAGTTTTGTTTTTCTGAAGGAGAAGATGTAGGCTCAGGAGGAGACCAAAGACATCATGCAGGGATCTCAGCAGAGGGCAGAGAAGGGAATCAAGGTTCCAGAGAAGGGGATCAAAGCTCAAGGAAGCATGCTGCTACAGAAATGTGTACTGCTTAGGTCAAGCACTGTTTGAATCTACTTCCATGCTATGCTGTGTGCCTGGGGCAGGTTATTTCACCTCTCTGGAACTCTACTGACTCCTCTCTAAAAATGAGATGAAAACTATTCTCCCAGATGGCTAGGATTAAAGAAGTGATTCATATTCACAAGTGTTGCATCATTCTTCTCTTCTTTTGGGCAGGAGAAAGGGTTGTAGAGCTAGATTGAATTTCATTTCTATCAGATCCTCTGCTTGCTAGTGAGCCCAGATACCATTTACCTGCTTGCTTTAGGCCCCAGTTTTAGCAGCTGTGAAATAGGGACAACAATCATGCTTACCTCTTCATGGAGCTGTTGGTGAGAACCATGCCATACCAGACAGGCAAGCTTTTCTTGCACATTGTCATTGTCAAGTCAGTGCCAATAGTAGCAGTAATTTAGTCATGGATTGTTTTTTTTGTCCAAAGAAAGTGCTGACACTACTTCAAGACTGATATGAAAAACTGAAGGTGACATAAATGTAGATCAAACCCACATAGTAGAGGTAGAATCAGGTGCAGGAGGCCTTCTCCTATGTGGGGGGGGGGGGAGAGACTTCTATAAAAATACATACAAGCATAAATAAAAACTAAGTTATGACAGTGAATGTTTGCTTAGAATGAAGAAGTTCCTATGAATCACGTTCCCTTGGCCCCTCTTCTGATGATTGGACTTGCAACTGACTTCTTAGTGTGGACCAGGTGCTGGTCTTATAGCACTGAACCCTTGAGTGGGATTTGACTGTCTTTGGTAGTCCCACATGAATTGTATGCTTTTTGAACCCATGGAGGATCACAGTATACTACAAAGGAAGGGGAGACAGGTGAATTACAGTAGAAAGATGTGGTGATCTTATCTCATTGTTGTTTAAATATATAACTTTTTCAGTTTGCAAAAAGCTATTTTGTGAACACATTCCTAGGGTCTGTCCCAGGTCTGAGAAGTCTGCACTCCAGCCTACCAAAGTATGGGGGTAAAGTGAGAAAGGAGTCTACCCCAGAAGGAGCACTATTTTCCACCAATCTCATTTACTTTTGCCAGGTGGTGGTGAAAAGACAGATCTTTGTTTAGTTTTGTTATTTTAAATTCTCTATAGGCAATGCACTCTAAGGATTCACTCCAAGGTAGGCAACTTCTTACTAAGTCTTTGCTGTTGTTTCCTTAGCTACAAAGTAACTTCTGCAATCCAGCATTTCCCACCATTTGCAGTTCTGACTCAGCTATGGCAGCCTTGATTTCAAGAGACATAGAGAGAAAACAACAAAATTAGTCAAGGAGATGGGAGTTCATCTCTGAGGGGTAAGTAAGATGTTAGTGCATGTGCTCTGGAGCCAGAGTGTCTGGGTTTTAATTATCAACAATAGGGTCTTGAGCAAGTACCTTAGCAGATCACTTGTTTTAGAAAATCACTGCAGATCAATTTATCTGATATACAATGTGTTAACTTGGATCAACAGTTTGCTTATCCAATAATGATTTACATACTGGTTTACCAAAGTCCTGTCCTTTTAGATTTCCAAATCTGTCATCCCACAAACTTTGCCCATCTAGTACCTCCCCACCTTCACAAACCTGCCTTCATCCCATTAAATACAGAATTCCTTCACCCTATATATTCTGACTTCTGCTTTTGAAGGAATCAAATAATTTTTCAAAATGTTCTCCCCCATCTCCACAATAAATTCCAATAAATTTAGCATTGCTTCACTAGCATGTTGCCTGCCTAAATCTTGGGGAGTTAGCCACATAACAGAATTTTGAAACATCTTCTTGGATTGGAAGGGGAAAGGATAGAAGTGGGAAATCTCACAGCATATTTGCGTAACATCATCCTTGGTCTTGAACTTTGGTGTTATTTTCTACTCTCTGTTTACTCTGCCATCTCTACTACTGTGAGTATTGTGTTCTAATAAAGCTTTTAAAGGATGTCCAAAATGTGCCTTACTCAACCAGTAGCCACTATCTTCTCCAGACCCATTGCCACCTTTCTCAGTTGCAGCAATGAGATCTCCACCAGCAAGAACTGAGGATTTACTAGAACCATGCAGGAAGTCACCAAAAAGGAGGTAACAACATTAGAATGGAGCCTAAAATCCACCATCTGGAAGGGAATGTTCACTCCTGTAGTCAGTCATTTAGCCAGTTAGTCAATTGATAAGGTTGTTCTAACCTTGTGCCAGGCAGAGAATGGCAGATCCTCAAATAATGTTATTTGCTTTAACATAGCTTCATTTATAATATGGATGATTAAAAAGAGAATCCCAGCCAATGTTGAAAGAGATGACCTGATTTGATGACATGTCTCTATTAGATATTGTTTTGCTTAAAGCCACAGTTTCTGAGAACCTACTGACAATGTGAGATTTCTTCCTGCAGGGGAAATAGATGAATTAGACTTGGACTCCCTAATTAGTAGGAAGTTTATTGCCTACAGGGAAGATGGAATCAAAGAAATACAAGCCCACACTAGGTAGAAAGGAATATGAAGGATGGGGATGCCATCCTAGAGACTGGGAGGGGATGTAGGGAGGGCACAGTTTCAGTGAAGTAGTACTGCTTGGGAAGGAGCTTCTGCCGGGGAATAAATGCCTGGAATGAACCACAGTACATCAGTGGAAAATCAAGTGTGGAATTTTAAACTGTACAAATACCTCTTCCCATCAGCTCAGTCATATATGCTAGGCCTTATGTTGGGAAATGATATGATTTCTCTCCTGGCGTCACAGGACAGAGATGGTGGGCATAGTAAGAAGAGGACAGGAGAGATTTGCAGGTCTAAGTCTTGGAAAACAAGAAGCAAAACTCAAATCCCTTCTTCTCTGGACGGTGTGAGTATACCCTGAGCCACAGAAAATCACATGACCAAATGACTCCTGTTATAAAGAGAAGAAATATGAATTCCTCTCTGAACTGGATTCTAATCAGGGAGCCATTAATACTCTATACCTGTTGCTTCTTGCCACTACTAACCAGTAGATTCCAACTGAGAACTTTTTAGAGGGTATAATGGGAATGGTGATGCCCTGTTTATGGAAATGGAAATTGACACTCCAAGACTCAAGTTACCTGTCCAGGAATTCAGAATGTATATTTCCGAAGTCAGGGCTCAAGTTTAGGCTTCCTGAGGTCAACATAAGGATTGTAGGCTACCTCCATTTTGCACTCAGCCCATCCAGCAGATCTCTGTTTCCATCTTGTCATGAATATGGTGGAACACTGGGTCCAAATCTCACATACAAACAGGTTCCTTAGAAGCAAGAGTCTTTGTTGCAATATAAAAACCCATAAACTTGACACCCAGAAGGTTCAAAACTCTAGCCTGCCACTTCTGAGATGAGTGCCATCAGCCACATCACTTCATCTCCTTGAATATCAATTAAGATTCTCCCAAGATCTTTAATTGAGGAAAGTCATATTTCCAAACTTGTAAGGTTCTTATAAGAATAAAATTAGTTAGTTAAAAGCTGTTTGCCAATAATAATTCCAAAGAACATTTATTAAAAACTTACAATATGCCAAGTCCTGGGTTAACCCCTTCATTTGTCTCATCTTATTTAATTCTCCCAAGGACTCTATAAAATAATTATACTAATTTTACAGATAAATAACTTAAATCTTCCACTGTAAATTGTGTATGGGGTAATGAACCCAAAGTTACACAGATGGCAAGAAGCGGAGTTGGAGGAGAATTCAAAGCCTCAGTTGGCCACAGCAGTTGGGCTACCTAGCCCTGTTCACATGTGAATGGAGGATTCATTCTGGTCAGGAGCATGGACATGCAATGAGAATAGCAGTCTCTAGCTCTTCTTTTTTCTTTTTTTCTTTTTTTTTTTTTTGAGGGGGGTGATTCTCTTAAGTCACCTCATAAAATATGCTCCACAAAATATGCACAGTCTTATGAATCTTGAAAAATATAAGCAGTTATATAACCATCTTCACTGCAACTCTCAGAATCTCCCTGTGACTCCTTGCCTTAGCCCTCTTTCCCTTGCTCACATCCTCTCTCAACTACTGATCGGTCATTTCACCTAATGAGTTTGTCTTTACACACACCTATATAACAGGGATCAAATAGTATGGAACTTTGTTGGTCTGGCTTCTTTTATGAAACAATAGGCATCTGATAGTGAACCATCCTATCCCACATACCAGGAGTTTGTTCTCATTGCTGAGTAATGGTCCACGGGCTGGATAAATCTTCAGATCTCCTTTAGGAGGCGGGAAATGTTAGTGCATGACTGAGGGGTCCACTGAGACCCCCAAACTGTTAAAGGATACACGCTTTGAAAGGGATCTGGCCATCTGTGCACACAGAGGCAAAGAAACAGACTCTTTGTGTTGATGATCTTTTAATGTCATTGGTGTACATAAGCAGAGTAGAAGGATATTCTTAATAAGTTTCCCCAAAAAAACCTAAAATTACCCATCTAACACCCAAAATTTTGACTGAGACCCAAAATTTTGCCACAAATCCAAGTTTCCTTTGGATAAGGAATCACAAGAAAGAGGTTCCAAAAAAGCTGGGGATGAAGGAGAGTCAGAATTCAAAATATACCAAATAACCCACCAAGAAGTCAAGACATCTACCATTGTTTCTGCCAAGACCCAGGAGCACTTATTGTGTCCCTCACCCATTTGTCTCTCATCCACATATCTCTTTCAAATATCTCTTCCAAGTGCCTCTAACATGTCTCCTCTCCACATGTCCACTCCAAGTGCTTGGGTGCAAGTTAAAACTGTAAAAGCCAAAGCGGTCCCTCCTGCCTTCTGTGTTAGATGATCCATTCAGTTCTGCCTCTGCTCAGCGAGTCCAGTTCATAACATACTGGGATTTATACCCAGGGTGGCTGCTTCTAAGTGGGGATGAAGAAAACAGTGCCTGTCAGTGCTCTGACATGCTCCTCCACTTTTCACAAAGATGCCTCTCTAGCAGTAACTGAAAGCCAGGGATAGAGTCCTCTCGATATGAGCTTTAACTTGATATAAGAGGAGAATCCACATTAGGATCAAGAAATTAATATGTCCCTTTCTTCATGCTGAAAGGGAACAATGGGACCCAGGTGGTGTTTATCTGGAGAGTAATGGCAGGGGTATGTTAAAAGGAGGGAATGCTACCACTCTGTACATGAGTTGGGTCACAGCAAGCTGTGTGTGCACATGAACTGGCATCCCCTGCCTGTTTGCATTCTATTCCTGCCTCTTTCTTATCCTTATCAGGGAGGGCAGAATGGGCAGGCTTCCCACACACCACAACCTATATAACCCTATCATTATATTAGCTCCTCTGTTAACTGCATATTTTACAAATCCTCAGGCACTGGGGTTCTGGAGTTGAGTACTGGTCTCCCAAGTGCTGCTGTGACAATCAATGCCACAGTCTACAAATTGCAGCCACTAAAAATAGGCCAAAGTCACCTGGTTTCACTTTTTTAAGTACAGGGCTTCTGTGCTGGATCAAAAAAACCTAGATAATTAGCTTTAAAAGCCTCATTTGCAGGAGGAGGGTAGGTAGGTTGACTGCCCGTAGGAGGGAAGGCACACAGAGGAGAGAAGCTACTTGAAATGACAACTCAGTGAAGGAAATGGAGCAGTGAAAGGAGAGAGGGGAAGAAAAACAAAAGGATGAGCATTGGGAGAGGGGGGAGGTAATGAAATAGCAAGCTCTAAAAGGAAGTGATTAAGAGACATCAGGAGAAAGCAGGCGGTCTTTCTGATATTGAGTAGAAAAACAAGCAAAATGGGGTGTTTAACTAAACTTACAAAGGGGGGGAAGCTGGCTTTTTAAAGTCAGTCACTCACCAGATTCTTCTTAACCCATATATGCAGTAGCAAGACCACAAAAACCTTAAAAAAGAGGTAAAGACAGATTTACTTATTAAAAGGGCAAAACAAAAGTCAATGAGGGTACAAGGAACCCCTTTGGTAATCTTACCACAGAATCCAGTCTCTAGTTCAAAGAGCACATGGCTGTAGCAGCCATGTGCATCCACAAAATGGCAAGGATACACCTTCAAACCAGATGAAGAAGGCAATATGGCACTAGCATTCCTTCTACCTTCACTTCAAGTCAGAAGAAGCCAAGATGGTGGGGTCTATCCTTCTTCAAAAGCAGAAGATTCAAATCCAATGAGGAAAACCAGGATGGCGTCACCAATTCTCTTCCAAAAGGCACAGCTCTGGCATTCTTTCAACTTCAACTCCAAAGTGACCTGGAAATCAGCAGAACTCACTCGATACAGCAGCAGTGACTCCTTCAGATGTCCTGTGATGAAAACAGCAACACAGCAAGCCTCTTCAGGACTTCAAACAATTTCCAAGCTTCACAGTTTCAAAGTTAAACCAAGTTCTCACGTACCAAATTTCCAAGTCAGCTTACATAAGTCACAAGTTTCTCCAACATGATTCCTTGGGCTCCTCAGCCCCAACCCAAGGTCTGCACCCTACCAGCTCACACACCCAGAAGCTGACGCCTCCTGTTCCTCTGCTCTCTCTGCTCTAGATCCTATCTCTCCTCTTCACATGTTTTGTCTCGGCTCCCTCCCTAATCTCCTCAACCTCCTCTCTTGCAAGAAGGCTTAACTTCCCTTCTCCAAGTCTCCATCCACCAGGACACACAATGGCTACCATTCTAATGCAGATTCTGGGGACCACAGCAACCTAATTTCACCACAACCCCCAACACTTCTATTGGGTGGGCTGTTGTAAATGTATGCAGGAATGAAAATGGTATGTTGTAGACATGATGACAAAAGAAGTTTATGCAAGTGACCATCTTCTCCCCCTAGGAATGGTGTTCTCATTTTCCCTGTTTCCCCTGCTGTAAGGCAAAGACAATCTGACTGTCTCCATCTCTCTTTCCATGTTGCTCACTAAATCTTCTTCATACTGCCTCTTAAAATTCTCTCCTACTCTTACAGTTCTTGCCATCTCTCTGGAGAATCTAACCTTTGTCATCTTTCACCTGGACATACCAGCAATCTCCAGGCAATAGCATCTGATTTCTCCCCTTCCTCCACATACATCTTCTACTGCTACTTTCTTGTTGGAAAAGTGTTAAGAGGCTCTCCACTACCCATGGAAACAAAACTGAATAAGAAGATATACATTGGCTCTTTCAAATGTAGCTTTGAATGACCATTCCAAACTTACTTCTCTCCAATTCCAGCTATACAATCTAATCTTGTATTGGTCCATGAACTGAATCTAGTCTTTAGGTACTTCAAAAATCTGAAAATTACAAATACAAATTCAGATTTTTCTGATTTTCCCCTAAAAAGTTGAAAGACCCAGTAGCATTGAGTTCAAATTCCAATATGGTTGTACTCTTTGGTTGACTCAAGTCCCCACCATTCTTGATGCCGCCTTCTAGTTTGGTTTCATTTATTTTCATTACTTTTGTGGCCCAGTAGGCACTGGATTTTGGTATTCTGATTCTATAATAATCATGGCAGAGCATTGAGTAGTGACAATTTGATGACAAATTCTGATTGGACCTGGGGATCCCTGAATAAGCAAAACATGATCTCTGACCTGTTGAGTCCAGGTATAATCTGAGAGGGAAAAAATGTTTACCCCATGAAGAACAAAGGCACTGAGACTCTCTTGTTTTTGCCTCTGTCTGGGGTGCCACTCTGTCTTTTTCCATCAAGCAAATTAGTTTTCCTGACACCCTCTGTTAGGATTAATCCCAGGAACCATGACATTCCCCAAGGCCTTCATATGTCACATTAAATCTCACCTAAGTCTCACCTAAGTCTTATATTTTATTCAAAATTTGCCAAGATTAGGGTCAATGTTATATTCATTTTCTTCCCTTACTCAACTTTCACACTCACCAAAATTCATTCCCTGCATGCAATAAACACTCCATAACTTTTTAATGAGACTAATTCTAAAACAACTAGACTCTTAAATTTTTTTAAAGCAGAAAAAAGAATTTTAGATTTCTAATTCCATGTACTTTCAGAGAGAATATGCATTAAAGTGACAGTATTAGGAATTCCGAGAAAGAATTAAAAGTTCAGTGAAAAAACCTTTTATTTGAAACAAATGAAGGGAGTGGAAGAGTGAGTAGAAATGATTCATATGTATTACATACACATTTATATATGCATATATCTAACTTAAGTTTGAGACTAACCTAAGAGAGCAAATTATCTTTTAGTTTTAGTTATTGAGATATATTGAGTGTAGTGTACTTGTATATATTGAGTGTAGTGTACTTGAATTAACTTTGGATTTCTGAACCTCAGGGTAGAATTTTTTAGTGGACACTTTATCTTAAGTTTCCCCCAACTCAATTTTCATGTATTCTTCTCTATTAGAAGGAAACAAGTCCAGATAAACCCCCTCTAATTTCCCTGAAAAGCCTAGTCTCTGCAAGAGATAACTTGCTATTCAATCACCCATTTCTAAGACACTAAGAGGTAAGGACCATTCTCACTCTCTGCTCAGAAGTGCTTTGCAGGCTGAGTGAATCAGTGCAACAGTAAATGCTCATATAAATACATGCCCACCCTGATTCAATCAGCATAGAGATCTGATGATGCCTTTGGCATCATCAACACACTGGCTCTGTAGTGTTGAGGATTTCTGAAATTTGGGTGGACCAGGAAGGGAAAGGAGGTGTGTGTTGGGGTTAAAGGTGATGTCCTGCCTTAGCTCCAGGTAGAAAGGAGTAATACAATGTTCCTTAATGACACTTTTATTTTTTTATTATTTTATTTTATTTTTTAATTTATTTTATTTTTTTTAATACTTTATTATATAGATAATTGTTTCACATCTTTGTAATACCCGGGGCTCTTCCCTCCCTGATCATTCCCTCCCTCACCAGCCCTCGCCTCCCAAGTTGTGAACTTCAGTTTATCTTTTAGCTTGCTTTGACTTTCCCTCCTAGACTTTTGGTTGTTTTTCCTATGTCCCATATATTAGTGAACCCATTTGGATTCTGTCTTTTTCTTTCTGACTTGTTTCTGCTAATATGATCTCTTCTAGGTACATTCATGTTATTATAAAATCACCAAATTTGTCATTTTTAATTGATGAGTAGTATTCCATTGTGTATAAATACCACTCTTTTCATCCACTCATCTGTTTTGGGACATTTGGGTTGTTTTCATGTCCTTGCAACTATAAATAGTGCTGCCAAAAACATCTGAGTACAGGTGTTCCTTTGTACCCACATTGAGGTCTCCTTTGGGTAGATTTCCAAAAGAGCGATTGCTGGGTTGAATGGTAGTTCCATTTTCAGTATTTTGAGGGTACTCCACATTACTTTCCATAGTGGCTGGACCAGTTTACATTCCCACCAGCAGTGTAAGAGTGTTCCTTTCTCTCCACATCCTCGCCAGCACTTGTTGCTGCCCATTTTTTGATATGGGCCATTCTTACCTGTATAAGGCGGTATCTTATTGTGATTTTGATTTCCATTTCTCTGATTACTAGTGATGTTGAGCAGTTTTTCATGTGCCTGTTGGCCATTTGTATTTCCTCTTTGGAGAAGTATCTTTTTGTTTCTTTCCCCATTTTTTGATTGGGCCTCTTGCTTTGTTTTTGCTAAGTTGTGTGGAGTTCCTTGTGAATCTTTGTTATCAATCCTTTATAACTTTTGAGGAAGGCAAAAATTTACTCCCATTCAGTTGGGTTTCTTTTGTGTTGTCTGCTATCTCTTTTGCTGTATAGAAGCTCTTTAGTTTGATATAGTTCCAGCTGTTTATGTTTTCCTTCATTTTTTTTTTTTTGGCCAGCTATAGATGTATCAAGAAATGGATTTCTGAATTGTAACTCATGGAGGGTTTTACCTAAGTTTTCCTCTATGTATTTTATGCTTTCAGGTCTTACATCCAAGTCTTTTATCCATTTTGAATTGGTTTTTGTACATGGTGTTAGGGAGGTGTCTTAGTTCATTTTTTTCATGTCTTGATCCAGTTTTCCCAGCACCATTTATTGAAGAGGCTATTCTTGTTCCATTGTAAGTTTTTCAATCCTTTGTCAAAGTTTAGATGACTATATTTGTGTAGTTTTTATTTCAGGGCACTCAGTTCTGTTCCACTGATCAGATTGTCTGTTTTTATACCAGTACCATGCTGTTTTAATTACTATTGCTTTGTAGTAGAACTTGAATTTTGGGATAATAATCCCAGACTTATTTTGGTCAGGATGTTTCTTGATATTTGAGGTCTTTT
The DNA here is from genome assembly GCA_004024945.1 of Uropsilus gracilis. Classification (NCBI taxonomy): domain Eukaryota; kingdom Metazoa; phylum Chordata; class Mammalia; order Eulipotyphla; family Talpidae; genus Uropsilus; species Uropsilus gracilis. The sequence continues at coordinate 68,144 of PVHY01004591.1, forward strand.
GTTATTCCATATGAATTTCAGTAACTTTTTGTTCTATCTTTTTAAAAAAATGCCTTTGGAATTTTTATAGGATTTGCATTGAACCTGTAGACTGTTTTTGGTAGGATGGCCATTTAGATGATGTTAATTCTTTCAATCCATGAGCAGGGAATGTTTTTCCATTTCCTTATGTTTTCTTCTATTTCTTTCAGCAGTGTTTGAAAGTTTTCTTTGTATAGTTCTTTCATGTGTTTTGTTAGGTTTATTCCCAGGTATCTGAATGAGAGTTTTAATAATACTAGTCCAGAGGTCATTGGCCTCTGAGTCAAAGTTTTGCCTTATAAATTCACATTTTACCTTTAATTCATAGTGACACACAACTCTGTGGGGTTCTTTCTGGACATATTTTGTTTTATTACACATTTTTTCTATAGTCCTATTGTTGCATAAAAATCTTGTGGTGACCCAGGAGACACACACTGAGGGGCTGGCTGAACTGCTGAGAACCCTCGCCTGATAAAGGAACAGCACACCATTTCCAGGAGAGGTCCACTCCCACTGTGTCTTTTGGCAGTCTCCTTAATCAAAGCTGCTCCTCATTCTCTACTCCCTTTTTCTTTCTCCCTCCTACTTATCCTTGAATGCCCTGGGAGCTGAGCACATAAGCCTATAGCAAACTTACAAGTATAACAAACTAGTTGATACAATATGCGGCATCATTCAAAGCCTTCCTTTGTAGTCAATTGCTATAAAAAGAGGATTGCACAAATAAACTTCACTTCATGCAAGCTTTACTCCTGCAGTCATTCTTCTCAGCTTCTGGTTGGTTCCTTGAGTCCCCCTTCTGGTTTACATTGCACACCATGTTCAGGCTGTGGGCTCATTAGAGACCCACAAGCCTGATTGTGGGTTTACTGGAAACCCACACCTATAGTTACATAGCTCTCCTAACGGAGAGTTCACAGAAGATCAATTAAAATCATTATGACATCTTTATAACAGCTTCAGAAAATTAAAAAATTATCCATAATTCCACCGTTTTATCGTATGAATCATTTTCATTTCTTTATGTATCTTATTGTCTTTCTAAATTGCAGGCATAATTACACAGATCTCAGGCCGGGCATGGTGGTGCGTGACTGTAAGCAGCAGCCTAGGAAGCCGTGGTGGGAACCAAGGATCATGGTTCAAGTCCTGCTCGGGGCAACATCGCAAGACCTAATTCCAAAAAAATAGCTGAGCATGGTGGCACGCGCCTATAATCCCAGCTACTTGGGAAGCTGAGGCTAGAGATTGCTTGAGTCCATGGTACCCTAGGCAACATGAGCCTAAGGTTCCATGGGCAAAAACAGTGAGACTTAGTCTCAAAAAAAAAAATACAAATCTCAAATTGAAACAAATTAATTTATCATTTAACTGACAACATTTCTTGGTCATGTAACATAAGAATTTTATTTTTATAAAGTTTTGATAACTTAAAGATAATAATGTCTTAATAATCATCTTTTGTAATAACTGGAACATATTTCAACAATTTGATGGACTATAAATTATTTAATCAGTTTCTTATAGTTCACTATAAAAAAGCTTTCCAAAAATTTTCTAGTATTAAATAACATGATTTTACATTTAAGTTTTTTAATGTGATCATTTATGTTATAATAGTGAGAAATGTTTTTCAAACTAAGCAATGAACCTAATATATCTGTGTTTATTCTTTAGAGCTAATAATAAGATTGGGTAATTTAAACAACAAAAATGCATCCTTTCCTATTTCTGGAAGCTTGATTCTGAAATCAAGGTGTCAGCAAACAGGGTTATGCTCCCTCAGGAAGCTTTAGAGATAATTCTTCTCTTGCATCTTCCTGCTCCAGGTGATCCCCAGCTTCCTAAATGCTCCAGGACTTATCGCTAGATCACTCCATCCTTTGCCTCTGGCTTAACATGGTTTCTCCAAATTTTCTGGATTTTTTTCTCTTTTTAGAACATTATCAGGTATTGGATTTAGCACTTACCTCTGGGATATTTTACCTCAAATTCTTTAATGAATAATATCTACAAAGAATCCATTCCCAAATAAAATCATATATACAGATACCAGGGGTTAGAACCTGAACTGAACTTTTGAAAGCATACTATTCAAGTGAGTACAGTGCATTAACATCATTGAAGGTTCTTGAAAAACATGACTTCAAGCAAAACAAGGTATCACAAACAAGGTCCTTGAACAACATTCTGTTCAGCATCAGCAGGAATTCCTTTTTATCATCAACATTATAATGAAATAATACTGGACATACTTGCATTTTTCAAATACTTGCTGTACCTTACTCCAAAACATGCTTTGGAAACCAAGGTGTCCACATATTCCTGTCCTTTCAGACATCACCCTTTCCTGCAGAATTCCTTAGTGAGATACATCCAAGGAATGGCAAACAAATAGACAGCAGGGTACAGGGGCCCCTATGGCTCAGAAGGGTCCTATGAACAAGTTGGCTATCAGTGGGTCTCCTAATACTTCATTTCTCTCATCCACTGAAGTCACATGTAGGAAGGAGCAGAGGGCAGATGGCCCACTCTGCCTAAGGCCTGCTTCTATATCAACTGACTCTGCAGCCTTCTGGAATAGAGGAGTGAAAAGGGAATGGCAGGGGTCAAGAGCCAGTTGACTCAGCTCATGACTCCTTGCCCACAGAGCAGAGCCACTGTGACCCTAGTCAACGCAACCCAGGACATGTTGCAATGTAACTAAGCAGATGATCTTCTGTGCCTACTTGTGGGGAGGAGGACTCTGGGTAGGTGAATACAATGAAGCTTCCATAAAAAACAAAAGGTGGCTGCCAGAAACCCCTCCCCAAATCATTCTTAATATCAAAACATGAGAGTCATCTCTACTTAATACAAAATCACATGATCTATCCTCCCAGACCAATACTGTTCCACATAAAAAGTATCAATATTAGAAAGGAAAATACCATCAAACGTTGCAGACCATTTGTACTCTACTAAAAAATTAAGAGAATCAACTAAAAAAATTAAACCTTAAGAATCAGTGAGAGAATTCAGTATACTTTATGAGAGCCATCTATTCACCAAATAGTTAATGACTGTCTATTTTATGCCAGACACTTTTCTAAGTATTCAGGACATCAGTGAAATAACATTTTTCCTTACAGAATGCCCATGATCACCAAGTTGGCATAAAAAAATGACAAGCAATAGTTAATTAAATACATAATGAGGGGAAAGGATGCAACTAGTAATGCCAAAAAGAAAGCTAATTATCTATAGAAATAAATCGATAAGGAAATGTGCAGCCCTAAGATAAAAACACTTTAAGTATCATTTGTGCTAATGCTGTCAACTCAATAGCACCCTAAGTTAACTCTCAGAGCCATGTGATGGGAGGATTTCTGTCACATTCTTCCCTGCTTTACCAGTGAGGGAGCTGAGAATGTAAGAAGTTGTGCCTTGTTCCTGAGGTCACAGCAGGGGTGGAGAGATGGCATGTTCTTGAGAGTGCAGCTACTGTACCACCTGCCTGCTGTACACCTTTGCCCTTGCCCCCAACTTCTGTGTCCCAACCAGGAACAGGCCACCTCTCTCTCCCATCCTTGTGGTAAATGCATACCATGCTTAAGGCACTTGGCTCCGGGCATAAAGCAGGTGCTTATAAATGCTAGTTCCTTCATTCTAACTGGGAGAGGAACTGAGCTCTCTGAGTCTCAACACACTGTACAGCATAATAATAGGGGAGAGAAGTATTTCCATCATAATCAATCAATACAAGGAAAAGTAACTTCAGGAAGCACGTAGGAGAGAGGTGGGTTTCTAAACGGATAGATTTCTATTTTACTGACTTGCTTAATGATTCACTCAACTGTTTGATTTGAGAGACAGAGAACCTGAGGGATGAAAACTGCCGATCCTTCTGAGCTGCAATTATTCATGATTAAATCACAGTTGAAGGAAGAAGCCACTTTGCCTCTGAAACGAGGTGACTCAGAAAAGATCTTTTCCCAGAGAGTAGGGGAAAAGCTGTAAGGACAGCTTAAGCACTGATCCACAGGAACATCTAGAGAAGTCCCTGAAATAATCTCAGTGGACTGTGGCCTTAGTTTCCTCCAGTGTATATTAAATAAAATTAGGAAAATTAAGAAAAGCAATAAAATTTCCCAGGATCTCATGCAAAATGCAAAAATTGCTAGTATTTTGACCTTTTTCATTTTGGTCTTTTCTCTCATCTGCCTGTTTCTTTCCTGTTTGCATCATGGCAATCTTCCAGTTTTATATCTGACTCAAGTGTAGGTAGAAAAAATTACACACAAGATTAGAAGCCAGAGTTTAAATCCATCACTTTGCAGATGAGGGACTTTGGGGTAGTTATATGTCATCTCAGAACTTAAGTTTTCTCACCTAGCAAATAGGCTGAGAATAACACCCACCCCAGATTGTTTCTATCAGGACTGACTAGTTAATGTAGATAAAGCTGACACGTAGTAAGTATTCAGTAGTGGTCCACTCCATGGCCCTGGGAATCAAGAATGTTTTTTTAGGTGCAAAGGAAAGGTGGTTCAACAGACTTCAAGAAGTTATGACTAGCATCTGCTCCAAAGATCACTGACTCTAACCAGATTTGGAGAAACTACCAAGAGGTCAAAACCAGAGATAGCCTCCCCCCCCCTTTCCTCTTCAAAGACCTCATTCCAACCTTCGATTCAAGTGTGAATAAAGTTTATAGTCAACCTGGGATTCAGCCCTGGGGTTACTCTGGCTGGAGACAGATATTTTTAAGATCTGAGTCAAGCTAGTCACTGCACGGGATGCCAGTCTACTGATTTTTGCTATATCCACTGTGATCTTTAATTTTATATTATATTATAAGCCTCCTTCCAAGTTACCACTGGTTCCTCATCACAGTATTTGTTAACACTTCAGAAAAATCAGTGAAGGCCATGAACTGCTATTTAAATGTACATTTTCCATTGTTAAAGTTAAATGACTAATTGAATGATGTTTGCTAAAGATAGTACTAAGTGTGTAGTTGACCCTTACAGAAAAGAAATTCCTAGAAACCATTGAGTCTTCAGACAGCTAAGTCCTAAGTATTCTGGTAAACTTTCTAACATGTGCGCTTTTTTTTTTCATTAGCAGCAAATAATTTTCCGACACCAGCTGAATGTCTGTTAATTCAACTCAGTTCTAATGATATCTACCTTGAGACAGTATCAGATCTCCAAGTTAAAGACTCCACCCTAAAAAGTGGCACCTGCCCCCAGCTTCAAAAGCCAATTTCAAGTCCATTTTTTTACCTGTGCTACTGACCTATTGACAATCAATAAGAGGTCCTCACAATTCTATTCTTGGGCTCAATTAATTTACTGGAGCTATTCACAGAACTCAAAGAAGCATTTTGCTCATTAGTTACTAGTGTATGATAGGAGGTTAACACACAGGAACATCCAGGTAGAAGAGATGCCACAGAGGTTCTATGCTTTCTGGATGTATCACTCTTACCAGATCATCACTGTGTTTGCTAAACTAGAAATATCCAAATAAAACCTACCTTTCTAGATTTCTATGCACCTTTATTTTATAGGCATGATTCAGTATATCGTTGACCACAGATGATTGACTCAGTCTCCATTAATCCAGTCCCTCACCCCAGTGATCTCATTCATGGGGATGAGACTGAAACTTCCAATGCCCTGATGACCATTGGTTCTTCCAGCAACCAATCCCCATCCTTAGATGTGTTGCAAAAGTTACCTCTTTAACAAAACCAAAGACACAATTGTTCCTTTCATCCCTTAGGACCTTTGTAACAGTTAAGAATGGCAACTACATTTTCTAAATCACAGTATCACAAGACCTCAGCTTCTGAGTGAACAAACCCATCTTGATTCCCCCACCTGTTGATTGAACTGGCACATTTCTGTTTTGAGACCTTCTATACCCTTGATGGACTGGCCTTTCCAGGCTTAGACTGTCACTGGGCCATTGTTTTCTTTACATTCTCTGATTTCTTGCCAGGTAGCCTATAGAATGGTACACCTGTGTGACTGATGAACAGAAAGTGACCTCGACCTTGCCTACGTGTGATATGAAGCATTCTTTATAGGCTCTATGAATGTCATTGATAACAAGAAAATCATCTGGTGGGAGAAATGGTGAGATTTCATTATCTAAAGTATATTGGGCTTTACAAATACAAAGAGGATCCTCAGGCAAGTTTCATTTTTATAAGGAATCTAATGGAAATAGTACAGTTCTTGAGATTGGAGTATGCTTGCCAATGAGGGCAACAGGACAATGCTCAAGGCTAAGATTTGCTCTGCACCTACTGCCTCCTCTTAATCAGAATTTCCAGTGGTATAGTTTAGCATTATTTTAAAACTGAAATTCAATTATTTTATTCCTTCTTATTCTCAAAAATCAGACTGGCTAACAGTGCTACAGTTCTAAAACAGGGTGTCAGCAATAGTAGAAGCCATCTCAGGAAATTTTTTTAATGACAGAAAGCTGGGAATTATTAGTTTAAATTGTTTGATCATCCATTCACTTAAGAAACATTTAGTGAGAACTTATTATGTGCCCATATTTATTCTAGCTGCTGGAACTTCAGCAGTAAATATGACAAAGTTCTTATTCTCATGGGCTAATATTTCAGTTCAGTTTAACTTATTCCAGAGTGACATACATCTTGTAAAAAGATATTTTAAGCTGCTTTAGTTTCATAAGTGGAAAGAAGTTTATCTGAAAAGACTTAGAATGGGTCTAAGAGAAGCATCTTTAGCAGCTCTCTGGGTGGCATGCCCAGGGCTATCTGGTCTACCCAACACTGCAAGACAATCATTTGCTTGTTGTTATTATTTGTCATATGTCAAGTCATTGCTATATGGCAGACACTTTATTTTATTTATTTCTGACAATACCCATGAATTAAATATTACTGCATACAATGTATAGAGGAACTATCTGGAATGATAGTAATATTGGGCAGTAGCAACAGCTGTGGTGGTCTCACTGAAACAGTCCAATGAATCATAGAAGTAAAAAAAAGTCCAGTCAGACTCTAGGGTAGGACAGCTGAGGGTGGATTAAAGTGAGGATCAACAGAAACATGGGCTCCAGCCTCCAGAAGTGTGCTCTTCAGTTTCCAGAGAGGTCTTCAGGCTCTAGCATTCAAAAGAACTGTTCTAGCCTAGGAGAAGAACTGTTTGAGCTTCTGAGAGAAGTGTTTCAGCCCTGAGAGAGAAAAGGAGGTCTCTGTTCTTTGTCTCTGAAGAAGGAATGAGGATCAGGAACCACATCCATCAGTTGACTGCTGAGGGAGATAAGTCAAGACTTTGTGGAGATTGGGTCTCCAGTCCTGTCTCTGACATTGCGTAACAGAAGCACCAACGACACAGTGTCTGTGAGCTGTCTGTTGGAGGTGCACTTCTGATGATGACTTCTGAGCATCACTGCTATCTAGCACTCCTGGTGACTGTTATCTGCACTCTGCTTGACTGGTAGACACTGATTGGGTGAGGTAGCTGGCCCCTGTCGCTATATTAAATCTGTTTTCTTTGTGGAATGGACCTCATAGTTAAATCCTAAGGTCTCTTGCAACTGTGCATATGAGTAGAAGAATCCAAAGTCAGTGACCTGTACTTGTATTTGTATTTGTGTTTAGTTTTGGGGTGCCCTTGAGTGCACCCAGTTCTTGTTTAATTTTAGTGTTTGTGAGTACATGGTTTTAGTTTTAGTTTCTGCGACTTGTTTTGTACTCTGTTTCAGTCTGTTTTCCATTGGGCACTGTCTATTGACTTGGCCACAGTCCTTGGTATTTGTATTATCTCCTTGCTTGGTGCCCTAAGTACACCACCCATTGGTCTTTGACACAGAATGTGTCCTTATCCTGCTTCAGCATTCAAAATCAAAGGATTTTAGGGCCTGATTCCCATAGCAACCTTATCAATTCCCTTTATATATTCATGTCTCCTGAATTTGCTGCTGGGCAAGGAGGGGGGGAGGCTTAGTTTTCAACCTTAATAATGATATCCAGACTGTGTGTCCACTTCATGAGGGCCTCCAAATGGAACAAAGGCTTTTGTTTGACTGTAATCTACAGATACCATGAGTTCAACATTACTGACATTTTAAAAGCCAATCTCTGCATACAGAGCACAATTAAGGCCCTATTCAATGGGGAAAATATATGTATTAACTTAAATTTTCTATTTTTAGTAATAAGACAGTCTTAAAAAATTCTCCCTAATGAAGAACAAAGTAATAATAATAATAATAATAAAGACTGGCTAAAAGTCAAGTCTTTTAAAATATGTGACTAAGCTTGAGAGAAAGTAAAGGAAATCCTCATAGGTAACAAAACAAAATTAAATTCCAAAGCATGAATCCAGAGTGGATAAAATAAACTATCAGGCAGAGTTATAATAGACCATGTACGCACAACACTCTGCTCTGGCCTAAATGAAGCTAGATGTTTAGTCAGAGTCCTGCCAAAACCAGTAGCACCAGTATGTCACAACCCCGATTGAGCAAGGTAGGAAAATGTTAAAATCCTTCTCTGTGAAGAGAGACTCTAAGCATACACACTTCATCCTTGGAACTGTAGGGAAAGGGGAGGAGGAGGAGGGAGAGTAGAGTTAGGGAAGGGAGGGGAGGGGAAGGGAGGGAAGGGAAGGGGGGGAGGAAAAATAGGGAAGGGTGGGGAAGGGAAAAGGAGAGAGGGGTGTGGTAGGGGAGGAAGAGTAAGGGAGGGGACTGGGGAGAAGAGGGAGAGTAAGGGAGGTGTGGAGGAGGGGGAGAGAGAGTAGGGAAGGGAAGGGGTTGGAGGAGGAGGACCCTGGAGGCTGGTGGTCTTGAGTGGTGTTTCCAAACTTGCACTAGGAATATGATGTAAAACAGCCCAAAACCCATGAAGGAAAACTGGTTATCATCACACACAGCTGCAGTCCTATAAAAAGAGATAGGAAAAATTTTGATCGGAGTAATATATCCCACAAGAAGGAAGGGTGACTTCATTGTGAAGCCCCCACCTTTATTGACAGGAGTACACACCAATATGTAATGATACTCAGGTCCTGCGCTGGCTAGGGCAGTGCACCAGCAGGTACCCTGGGCAGCAGAGGGGAGGCCACTGAGTGAGGAGCACTGACCTTAATTGAAGTCTCCTAATAGAAAAGCAGTGGTCTGAATGGCCCCAGAGCACTTGAAGTCCTCCCCATAGAAGAGACCAAGACCACAGCTGAAGTTCAGGTTGAGGCATTCATACACCTGTTACCCCACAGAAAAGAATTTTATTACAGGAAGTTCTAGTCCCTGGGTACACCAGAGCTGGTCCTTTGATGCCCACTGCCCGGTCCTTTTTTATACCTACTCTGCCTGACTGGTACTATGGGAGCATAAACAACAGTTGAAAATCTATTCCTACTAAAACCCACACAAAGTCAAAAATGAGAAGACAGAAGAACAGTACAAGTCAATCAAAATGATGATCTTGCTTAAAATTATATACAAACTTAATCCAATCTTCAACAGAAACCCAGTAACTGAATAAGAAATATTGAGATTTGTATGGAACCACAAAAGGCCTTGAATAGCAAAAGCAACCTTGAGCAAAAAGAAGAGAAATGGAAATAATACATTACCTGACTTTAAACTTTACTGTAAAGTAGCAGTATTGAAAATATGATATTGGCACAAAATTAAATATATGAATCTGTGGTATAGGATTAAAAGTTCAGAAATAAATAACACCCACAACAGCATTTAAACTATGATAAAACATCCATGATCACAAAATAGGGAAAAGATAATCTCTTTAATAAATGGTGGTGGAAAATTGATACTGAAAAAAGGAAGGAGGGTGGGAAGAAGAACCTCCAAATTAAAATTTAATTTAAAATGGTTGGATATTAACAAAAGCAAAGACAATTCACCTGAATGCAGATAAATAGCACCCTCTCTTATTCACAAGGGATATATTCTAAGCTGCCCCCTCCCCCCAGTAGACATTAAAAAAATAAGTTGAATTGCTTGGTAACAACACACACAAAAATAAATTCCAAATGGCTAATGATTTTGATGTAAGACCTGTATGGTTCATGGGTGATAAGGTGGTGGGAGAACCCTGGGTTAGATAACGATATAAAATTTAAAAAATAATAACAATTTTTAAAAATTTTTAAAAACTACAGAAGAAAACACTGGTGGTATATTTATGATGTAATAAGTACATTTGACAATAAATATAATTTTGGTGACTCAGTTCCACTAACAAGGGAAATAACACCAAAGAAAAATTGGAAACTGGGATTGTCTCAAGTTATATACAAAAGAAAAGATGATTAGACATTTTGTTGAATGGTAGGATCCCATTCTGTGCCTAATTTATAAGTTAAACTTTATCTAGGAGTGCATGTACAGAAAAATAATACTACAGGCATGGTTTCATACTGTCTGTGATCACAGGCATTCTCTGGCATCTTAGGATGTATCCCTCATGGATAAGGGTTATTTATATTCATTACGAGGTGAGTTGTCTTTGTTTCTGCTGATCATCAAACATTTTAAAGTAAATTATAATCTTTTTCTCCCTTCCTCCCCTTTTCCATCTGTCTATCTCTTTCCTTACCTTTCCTTTCCTTTTTATTAATGCCCCTCCTTACCTCTTGTGTTCCCTAGTCCCTTTCCCTCCTCATTGTCTCTTAACTTCACTGCCCTCAGGATGTCTGTTGATATCAGCTAGCTGTGAAAGTGCTGTACATTGTCAAATTGTCTGTCATGTGAATGTCCCATATTGTTGTTATAGCATAAAAAGATAAAACAATATTAACTATATATTATATAAAATATCTGGAATGTGGTCACTTGCTCAAGCTATCTCATTGGATATATTATTTTCAGAAATCATGTTAAATGGAATGACACTTGTAAATGAAACTTGAAAGGCAAAACAGTAGAAAGGAAGTTATTTCAAAGGTTTCAAAATTTTCCCATAGTTAGAGCATCAAAGGGTATCAATAATCAAATCCCAAAACATGGGAAAGAAGCCATGATGACCAAAAGACAGAAACAAGTCAAATCACAGAAACATTTATGCAAATATATTAGAATTATAGTTTATTAGAAAATAATACATATGTAGGCTTAGTGTGTTCTTAGTGTGTTACAGAACATTTTAATATGTTCAGTTGAAAATTTGACTAGAGATATGAAATATTATTAAAAATGTCCAGGCATTTATATTGTAAAATATAATGACAATGATTTCATGAACTTTTTCAAAAAGTAATTGTATCAATTTAAGAAGTCAAGGGATTAGTTTATTTATTTAATAAATGCTATTTAAGCATTTTCTTTATGAGTCAGGCGTTGCTCTATGTACTGGGAATAAAGAGGGAATAAATAAATAAGCAAACACTAAATAAGCAAAATCAGAAAGCTCAAACAATACAAAGCAGGAGAATAAAATCACATACATATGTTCTTGTTCATATAACTTCAAGTATGTGTATGTAAATGTAGGTCTGTGTGTGTATATATAGATATGAAATATATTTAAAATACATAAAAGTATAAATATTGGCTGACTCCTTTATTGGGATTACTTGGGCTTTCTGAATTGAATTGCAGGGTTTTACTTTAATTTTGAAAATTTTGAAATTAGATTAAATATATATTTTAAAAATTGAAAAAGAAAGTGAACATTTTTATTTTAGTTTTTGGAGTTGTACTTTTGCTGTTCCATATATGCCCATGATCCACTCACTTTCCACCAAACCACCTATGCCCATACTCCATTTGTCACTGAATCTTTAATTAAAGAAGTTAATTTTGAAGTCTAAAGAATGCCCAAGACAAAAAGAAAGTCTTAAAGTAGCAAGAAAGAAAAAGATATATTACCTAAAAGGGAAGACAATTTGATGGATTAAATTGAAGGCTGGCATCTCAAAATAAGGGAGGCTAGAATACAATGGGAAATACCATTAAAGTATTGAAAGAAAAAATAATTTGTTAGTGAGCAGGATGATAGGCACCCCAGGACCCCTAAACCTGCCCACTCAATGGGGGTGTGCCATCCACTACATCAAAACAAAACATACGCTAGCATGTAAGCTCGTCAACAGAAAGAAACTTTAATACAATTAGTGTGCAATAGAGAGAAGATAAAGAATATAAATAGTTTCTCCGTGAAGTACCCAAAGTTACCCATTCCCTCATGGGAAAATGCCCAGTCAAACAAGGTTAGCTGAAAGCAAAGCCACTGAGACTCAAAAGCTGACCTTAAGTTTAAGGTACCTGCTGGTGGGGATCCATCATCATCTGGCAAGTCCGAGACAAAAGAAGCAAAAGCAAAACATAAATCAAGATAAAAGCTGCCATTTATCAGAGGTCCTCAGTTGATGGGTGAGCAATCTTGTTCCCTTCTATGTTTCTAAAATTAAGAGCATTATGTGTTGCCTTGACATTTGGTGAAACCAGGAAGGTCTAGAAAGGCTCAACTGCACATTCCCCTTTCTTCTCTACTCCATGGCCAGCTCTGTAGGCAAACTTGACCTAAGAGAGCAGGCATAGTTTCCACCTATCCCTGAGTCTAGGGATTCATTCCTGGACAGCCTATGGAATTATTTAAATCAAATAAATATCCCAGGAAAACCTGGGGGCACCCCACACTCTTAATGTTACAAAATCTTCCACCAATGCCTCACAAAATTCACTCTGTGTTTCCTGAGTCTGACCTCCATGCATGAACTCCATTCACTTGTGTCCTCCTCCTTGGGTTGTGTGTATATGTAAATAATAACGACTGTTGATCTCATCATTTAGTGTTAGGTGTTGTGTTTGGCCATCCTCATTACCAGGGAATGACTTCTTCCCTTACCAACAGTATAAAAGTGTATACACATTTAGGTAAGATTGCCAGATAGCATACTGGATGTCCAGTAATTGAAGTCTCAGAAAAAAATAATTTTTTGTGTACTTGATGCATTCATGGGGTTTGTTTGTGTTGTAAATTATTTGTTGCTTATGTGAAATTCAAATTCAACCAGGAGTCCTACATTTTATTTGTGATATCTGACAATTCTACACATATAAGATGTAACGATAATTTCTGGATGTAATTTCATCTGGGATAAAAGGAGCAAAATCAAAATACAAGTCAAGTTGGAGGAATGGAGGAATATTGCAGTTGGAAGAATGGAAGAGGGAGCATCTACTGAGTAAATATCTATAATGCACAGGACATCCCCCAAGAGAAAAGACTATAAAGTCCAAAAAGTTATTATTATCATTATTGAGAAACCCTGATATGGAAAAGAAGTTTTAATATGAAGTGCAAAGCTAAAATTTTTAGATGTTAATGAATAAAAATTTAAAAGCAAGGTGATAAGGTGATAAATAGGTAACACCTACTCTGGTGTTACCCCAGAGTAGGAAACAATGTAAAATAAAATAAATAATATAATAAATAATTTTTAATTAAAAAAATAAAAGCAAGGATAGGAGAATATGTATATCACCTTAGAAAAGGAAACAATGTTCTAACAAAGATATCAAAAGATGCAACAACTAAAGGAAAAAGTTATAAACTCAACTATCATAAATATCAAGAAAGAATGAATGGTTAGCCATCAACTTGGAGAAGATTCTAGCAACACTTAAAATTAATAAAGTACTCAAATGCAATGTTTTAAGCCTATTGATAAATCAACAGGAAAATGATAAACAACCCGAAGGAAAAATTGGGCAAAATATTTAAAGAGTATTTCATAGACAAAGAACACAAAAGATTCATAAACATGAAAACATGCTTAACCAACAATAATGAAGTACAAATTAAAATTATTTCTCCTATATGAGCAGTGAAAAATTTTTGGAAATGCCAAATTTAACAGAGGATAACAAAAAGAATAGAAATTGTCAAAAGAGGCTAATGACAATGTAAATTAATATTTTGTTAATTAATATTAATAAGCTAATATTAATGCTTATTAATATTTTATATATATAAAACATTCTGGAAAATAACTTAGTATTACCTAGCTATTTTGAAGAATCATATGCCTAATAACTTTTTATTTCATTCCAAAATTTATGTTCTTACTAAATTTTTACATGTATACCAGTATGACTATGTCATATTTAAATGAACCAAAGAAATAATTTATGACTTAAACACAGGCTAGGGTAGTACGTAACTGTGAAAAGGAATAAATTAAAACTACTTGAATCAACCTAGATGAATAAGTAAAACAACTCAAGACTATATACAGTAAGGTTCTATTCATATATATATATATGGATATATATGAATAGAATGTATATATGATATATGCATGAATAGAATCTTACTATATATAGTCTGCATATATATGTGATATAGTTAATACTTTACAAATACAGATATCTATTTTCATGCCAAATAAAATAATTGGTATATTTAGGAGGAAAAATGGCCCTTTTCTCTCTGAGTCTGGAACTCAATTTTTCTGGAAATACTGGAACCTCAACAGAATGTGCTTTACTCAGCTCTCCTCACTCCCTTGAGACTGTGCCACAGTTAAGGGACAGTGTGATCAACAGGTCTTGCAATGGGTAGGGAAAGGTGGGGGAAAGTTGGGTAGAGACCTCTCATCTCTGATTTCTCTGAGAACTTATTAACCTAAAAACCTGTCTTCTCTGTAATTTTCCTCACAGTGTCAAGCAAGCAGGCTGGAAGCAAAATAAGCCTCAGGTCTGAGCTCCCACTGACTGAATATGGGCAAAATCCAGACTCCTTGCGTTGCCCAGGACACTCACTCCTGCAGTGGGGTTAACAGCAGCTACCTGGCCTCAGTGTGCTATTTTGAGACTACTTAATACATATAAAGCCATATGAAGGCTTTATGTACAAAATGCCTTCCCCTCACTAGACAAAACCATCGGGAAGAAGTGAATATGCCCACCACTTTAATTTTTAATTTGCAAGTAGCTTTTTGTTTTGTTATTATTAGCATCAGATAGTCACAGAAAAGAAACTAAAAATGAGGATATGTATAAAGAGGAAGAGAGAAGTATCCTACCTGGACCCTGCATAATCTCCACTAGCCCCTTAGTCCCTTCCATGGTCATTTCATTCATCCTTGGTGACCATGCTTCCATACACATAATGCATCGAAATAAAAATCATTCATTTTGCACAGTTTTAAACTGGCTTTTTAAATTTATCTTTACTGTGCATTTATCTCCATGTCTTTTTATTTGGGGGAACATGTTTTAAAGACTAGATTCTAGTTTATTTTATGATTGGTTGTTTCAGAATTTTTTCACTAATGTAAATAATGTTGAGATAATCTTTAAATTGAAGTCTTGTGCACACACACTTGTTCCCTTGGGCAGATTTTTAGAACTGGAATTTTTCTCACTTATATGTATGCATATCAAACTTTTCTCAGATAGCTAGGATTCTTCTTAAATGAGGTCATGTCAGCATGCCTTTCATGGAAACTGGTATACTCTAAGCATTTGATAAATCACAGATAATATTTTGCACTGGGCACAGCACTTTACATACATTGTCCTCATTCTTGTAGCACTTCTGCAAGGCAGGAATCCTCATAGAAACAATAGAAACGAGGAAATGAGTTCAGGGAGGTTCAAGGACTTGCCCCTCATTGCACAGCACAGAAGATCAGGAGTCAAACCAAGGTCTCTGATGCAGAAGGAAGGGCACTGAGACATCTGAGATGTCTTTCTCATGGAGTCCCTGGACAAAGACCTGAATCTAGACATGTATGTAGAGTCATATACATATCTTTCATGTCCAATTTCTCTGAGCGTCAGCTACCTAAAATCACTTCATATTTTAATCTTTATCTTATGTAAAGAATTAAGATAAACTCACTTATAAGCCTGAGAATCCATGGAGGTTTCAAATAGGAGTGAGTTTTTAAGAGTGGGTGCTAATATATGAATAGGAGCTCACCTTAGTTTATTATAACAATATAATAGAGGATACAGATGAAAAGGGCAAAATAAGGGCAAGACCAGGAAAGGACTTGAGCCAGGAACTTTTCTCTTCCTGCCTTTGGAGTTCTCCACTTCATGACCCATGGAAGTGATCACCCACCTGGAAGCTTTCTGAATCCATACTTTGGTGATTTTTATGAAATCTCCCTTAAAAGGGTATGACTGGTGACAAGCTCAGTCTCCAGCCCCTATCCAGACAGTTGGGACTGAAGTTCCAAACTCCCAATCATACTCCAGTCTTTCTGGTGACCTGTGCTCATCCTGCAACTCTCCAGGAACCTACTCATTAGTTCATTAGAACAAAAGAGATGGTCATCACCCAGAAAATCATAAGGGATTTAAGAGTGTTGTACAAGGTGTTCTTATCACTGCCATCACTGAGGAAATACTAAGGGATTTGGGAACCTAATGTCAAGAATAGGACAAAAAAAAATAAACATACTTTTATTATCTATGTGACAATGTCTCTGCAGCTCCTGGTGCTCCTGGGTCATGGGGTCACTGCTTAACCTGGGGATGTAGCTGCCTCCCCTGTCCAAGTTGTGGCTCCCCTGTAGAGGGTGGGTGTCCATCTCTCTAGCTGCATGTCTTCCAGGTTGTCCTCCATTGTCTTCTATAACTGGATGCTAAATAATTAGAACTTGGTAAAGCATGATCAGGGAACAGCTTTCATTTTTTTCCCTACACTCAAACCTTAAACTGTTCTTTCAGCTTTTTTTTCTACTCATTTTGGGTGTTTGTCTAATATTCAGGGGTCTTGGTGGCCATACCACCCAAATTAAATTCAAACTTTTCTCAGGTGCACTGTTACACTCTCTACCTCTCAGGTCTGATACAGAACTCCTTCTCCTAGGACCAGTGTTTGTGGACACTTTGGTAAAGGAGGAAGCTAAGAAATGGGTTAGAAATAGGCTGTCAGTTAGAAAGAGGGTACTTCAAGGCCCTAAATCCACTTATCAGCCTCACTGAGAAACAGATCCAGGAAAGCAGCCTTCCTTCTCCTTTCCCAAGCACCCTCTCTCCTCCTTCCCCCAACCCTAGGTCCATGCTTCAGTCTGATTGGAGAGGTCATAACACCAACACAAAAGCACAAAGCTAGAATAATGTAAGGTAAGCCAGATAACATGGGCAAACGTAGCAGGTTTGGATAGTGTAGCAGAGCTCCACTAACTCAACCTGGAGACTCCCATGGGTCCAGTCAATCAGCAGTAGATATAATGTGGAGACACACAAAGGCCAACCTTCTGATTCTTGTTCATCATACTCAAATAAGCATTTGGTCCCTGCCATCTCAATTGGCTACCCACTTGGGACTCCTCTCTGCTTGGAGGGCCTTCCTGTTTTCTTCCTACCTACCTATCAATAAACCTCTTGCTTTTCCGTGACTTTGGTCTCGATGTTGAATTCTTTCCTTGCCAAAGAAAAGAACTGAGAAAAAAGTCTCTTGGGGTTCTCAGACTCCAGGCCTGCTCCCTAAAATCATGTTCATGGGGAATTACTAGGGAGGAAAGAGACAAGAAGGAATATCAGTAACTGAGCAAAAGCCTAGCTGGAGATGAGGCGTTACACTCCCTTCTGGTAAATCTATCTTTAATTCCACCTTGCTCACCTCTTCACTTAAACTCAGACTCCTCTCCATTGAGTCACTAACTCCTTTTATCTGTGGTTACTGAACGACGTTTTATATCTATGGTAGGTTATATGTTTCTCTTTCAAAGGTACTTACCAACTGACTTGGAAAATTCCAGCCAGTTTGCCTCGCACCTACAGCTGCTGGCCGGCCTGCCTTGGCTGGCAGCTGCACCCACTCCACATCCAGCAGCCACTCTCTGCCATCTATTTAGCTGGCGGGGGGGGGGGGGTCAGAGGCTGTCCAGGGAGCCCTGGACCAGTCCTGAGCATGGGAGAACAGTGGGCCCTAGGGGGCCCGCATGGTAGCCACCATTGCCCCTGTGAGCAGCTACCCCACCCCACGGGCACTGGGTTCCTTCTACTTATATCCCAGCAGTGGAATGGGTTTGGACACTGGCTTGGGAAGCTCTGGCCAGTTTGACTCGTGGGAACCAAGTCTTGGCTGGCAGTTGCACCTATTCTGCATCCACCAGGCACCCTCTGCTGTCATTCTCGCTGGTAAGAGGGCCTTAGGGGGCTGGCCCTGGAGCTCCAGACCTGACCAGTGCGTGGGCAAGACTGGATCCACCCAGGTCCCAGGAACAGAGGGAGGTTGGGGGGCAGGGGATCAGGATGCCCTTCCTTTTTCACTCTCACTCCATTTAGTCCTCAGGAGGAATAAGAACAGCACAAACATTGCATACAGTGACGTAGAACAGGTGAGGGACCAGATAAAAATCTGGCCCATACATTTGGGTGGGATATAGGAGAAGGAACACTGAGAAAGACAAAATATAGTGGACTGGGGAAACAACCATGGTACTCTATCACAGAACTGCACCTATGGGCTCACTGAGCATGGATGAACCAAGACCGCATGTCAGGATATGCCACCCAGAAAAAACAAGGTACCTTGGGAGAGAAGGGCCAGAGTCAGAGCATCAGCTCCACAGCAAATCTGCTAACTGAAGGAGAGATGATCCACAATGGTCATCAGTAGATACCTACTCACACTGAGAAACTTCATTACTGAAAATGACTAGAAGCAAGGTACCCAGACCCAGAGGGCAGAGCTATGGTGTGAAGAGGCAGCAGATATGCAAGGGGAGTGGACTGGAGAGGGCAGCCAGCAATGAGAAGACATTAATAAACCCCAAAGAACATGGACAGGCTATCCAATGCAAAACTAAGACTACAAACCTTCAAGCGTAGTTTGCTGTGTCCCAGGAACACAGTCCCTCACCCGACAAATGGACACAGCCACAGAAAAGGAAGAGACCAATGAACTCAACATAAATCAACAAACAACAAGGAGAGAGGAGTTTGAGTGAATAGAAAGGGTGTCAGGGAGTGAGGGGGAGGGAAGTCATCCCAGCAACCATTTACCTATGTAAGAAATTAAAAGAATGAATTTTTTTTAAGAAAAAAGTACTTACCAGGCATTTCTCTAAGCACCAAGGTTTAGTCAAGTTTTTTCCAAAAATCCATTTAACATTCTGTCATGCTTCCCCTATTCTTTGAAATCAGTTTTCCGTAAACTCCAAACATTCTTCCCAGCCCTCCATTGGGAGTCTGACTGACTTCTCCTTTGTCAGTGACAGCAAGTCCCTTGTGCTTGTTGACCTGAGAACCGTGGTGATCCCATTTATGATTCCCTGACCCAGCATACCTGGCAGCAGGATCCTCAAGGCTGGTGAGAGAACGGGAAACACCAGCCTCTAAAGCTGACTCAAGTGCCATGGGAGCAAATCTTCAGGAGTGAGCTGCAGGTGGGGATAACACTGAGAGCACAATCCCTGATTTAGTGACCCTCTGCCCCATTTCTACTCTGGGATAGTAACCATATTGCATGATTGACAGGTCAGGTTTTACACCAGGAAATCAACATTATGGTCAGTGAGCATCAGTGTTTTAACTGATATTCTTCTTGAACTCATAAACATTAAAAAGAACATGCCTGCCAGTCTCAGAACTGGTGTCAAAACAAATGTAAAGGGCTTTATTGCAGCTGTGATGAGAAAATGTCTCGGAGACCCTTGAGAGTCCCAACCATCCGACTCTTACTAATATTTTGAAGTATTAGTCTTTGTTATTTTATTTCTACACCGACCTCTTCCTCATGCAGGCAAACTGGGAGCTGTTTGCTGACTCATGGTCTCAGGGATGGTGTGTTTCAGGTACAAAGTAAGGTGATCTTTTCCTGCTTCCTTGCTGTCATATTCAGCTATCAACGGGTAAAACCTCAATACCTTTAAGAGAGTGGTAGAGAATTTCTAAAAGGGAGGACACTCATGGTGCAAATAGAGTCTTTGATCAAAGAAGAGATGAGGAGTGTCCCTCAACCCAGGTTAGAATGAGGTGTTCCTGGCTTAGGAGAGGCATGAAAAAGCTGGGTGTGGCTTAAAGTTTGATATCCATGCTCAGAGAGTACTGATCAGAGGAGCTTTCAAGAGAGCCCCCCCCCCATGTAAACAGGGAACAAAGAGAGCAAGATCTGGCAGAAACTATGGACAGAAAGAAGGGATAACTTGGACAGGAACTTGTTCTAACCCCACTCTCAACTCTGCCATCAGGGGACTCCTGGACTTTGCATAGGATCCCAGAACTGTAGCCTAACCCTAAAGCATGGTGAGAGCACCAGAAAATGTCAAAGCCACATTTGTTTTCATCGGTCAGACTGAAGATTGATTTTAAATTGCATTATACAAATGAGATTTTAAATTGCATTATGCAAAAGAGAACTCCATTTCGTACACACTGCGATTTGGGCCCAGGATTTCTACAGACTACTCATTCTTTCTTTGGGTATCAAACTCTATAGAAAAGAAAATTATGCCGGGTATTTTTGCAGAATACAGAGGACCCAATCCACTAGGGATGACCACAGTTGGGACGGGGGTGTCACTGGCTGACACCTGCATGTTCAGCATCAATGTGCCGGCTAATTCCACATGAGGTTGGAACTGCCACCTCAGATTACTTGTGTAGTTGGTCCCAAATAGCACTTAAAGTTCTACAGAGGAAACTAAATTTAGTTCCTCAGCATCAACACAGTTGTCTGGTTGATGGGAGCAAAAACAAGCCTAGAAATGTGTTTTCAGAGATGTTTGAATAATACATGTCAAGGTAGGAAGGCAGAAGCGCAGGAAAGACAGTTTTGCAGGGGGCAGGCTTTCACACTGAGTTTCAGAGGGAGAAAATAAAATAACAATGGGATGACCTGATAGTAGGAAAAAGAGAGATCGCTGTTGTTGGCTCTTTCCGTTTCAAAACAGTAACATCATGGAAGAAATAGCGATGGAATTCTTGGTGTTTGAATTCAACTTTTATCTGATGGAGCAGAGAGGCCCTAGGGATGCAAAGAGGGTTTAGTTCCTGCTTTCAAAGTGGGGAGGGGATTCCAGCTTTCCTCTGTCACACGTGTGCCCACAGGTGCTGCAGGAGCACAGAGGAAAAGGGGCAGGTGTCCCGGAAGACTCAAGGAAGCTGCACTAGCAAAGTGGGGTCTATGAGATTTGGAAAGTTGAGCAGTTGTTTACCAGTCTGGGGCGGGAAGAACGGGACTCCATTTTGATTGAAAAACTGAATGTAGGAAGGAGAGGGTGGCTCGGGAAAAGAAGGAATCTCTGGCATGAGGGGTGTTTAGATGATTTGTGTTATAGCGTAAAAGTGTTCCTCTCCTCCCCCATTCACTACTATGTTGACTCTCCATGTGATGGCTTTTGGAGGGAGGGGTTTTGGGAGTTCATTGTTTTTGGATGAGGTTATAGGCATGAAGCCTGAGTAACGGATACCTTAGTCCACTTGGGCTGCTTTGACGTAATACCACGGACTGAATGGTTTATGAACATTTGCTCATCCCTGAGAAAGCACTGACGGCCTATCACCAACTCTTTTCTTCCCCTATTGAACATTTAATTTAAATCAATGTTAATGGGGCTCAATACTTGATCCACCAATGGTGGTGTCAATGTGTGTACTGTGTAATCAATGTACAAGGAAGGAATTTTGACTATTGTCTTTTGCTTCTCTGGCATACAGACACATGGATACCCATTGTTTCCTTGGACCTATTATGGGCTAAATTGTGCATGATAAAAAAAAATAAGTATGCTGAACTCCTGGCCCTTTTTTTCCCTGGATAGTGATCTAATTTGGAGGTAGGGTTTTTGCACAGATAGTAAAAATAAAATGAGATCAGTAGAGTGAATTTCTCACTCAGTATGACTGTTGTCCTTCTAAAAAGAAGATATTTGAATTCACATAGAAAGAATACACAGAGAGAACACCATCTGAAAGCCAGGAACACCTGGAGCCTCTGGAAGCTAGAGGAGAGATTTGAAACAGATTGTTTCTCACAGTCCTCAGAAGAACCTAATCCTCCTACAACCTGATTTCAGACTTCTAGCCTCCAGAATTGATGCTACAGCTCTTTTGTTTAAGTTAAACTGGAACATGGTTATGTCAGTCCTAGGAAACACAGACAGACTAGGTGCTGGTAAGCAGTGTGTTTCTGTAACATGCATGTGACAACGGAGAAGTGATTTGAGTGTTGGGTGTTGAGTAAAGACTGGACAGATAAAGTCCAGATTGCTTGGAGGAGATTTTGGCAGAAATATGAGCATTTAATATGCATACTTCTGATGATGTCCCAGGAAGAAATCAGGAATATACTGTTGGGAACTCAAGGAAAAGTGATCCTATTATGACATGTCAGAGACACTGGCTGATTGTCTTCTGTTCGATAAAACAGAACTTGCAGCTTAGAGTAAAATGCGAAAGGAAAGAAAAAAACTAACAAAGGAATTTTTTTTATTGATTTGAGAGAATTAATTCACATGTCTTCAGTCTTCAGGTATATGTTACCATACCACACCTATCATCAAAACACCCATAATCTGAAAGAAGAATTTTTAGCAAACTAGAATCAGAATGCAAAGATTAGAAAACATCTAACTTATGCATATTGCAAAATGGCTAGAACATCCTTTGCTGAAGAGATTCCAGTGTGATTTATCAGTCCAGTCAACCATCACAGCAGAAATGCTGCCTATTTGGACAGAGAGGGGAAGGGATGAGGAAAGGAAGGAATAGTTTCAAGCTTTCGGGTTTCACTGGGACTGAAAAGGTCTATCTGCCAACTTAGTGGACAAAAAGGTCAGAACATGGAGTCAAAGAGGCTCATCCTAGACTCTTAACATCTAATGAAATTTGTCCCAGTGGGTTTCCAATTTGCTTCAGATCTATGACCCATTCTCTCTTTCTAATTTCTGTCTTTTGTCACGAGATGCCTCTGTCTATGCCACATTTATTTTGGAAGTTGATACTTTTATTTTCTGCTTTCATAAGTGGATAAGTGAAGAAGAATTTTGAATCATATTTTGATTCTTACCCTTTAATGATTTGGATGAGTTAATGATATATGGGGTGTTGAGGTGGTGATGTTTAGATAATAACTTAGAATTGATGCCTGAAATGATTAAGGTATTTGGAGACGTTGGGATGGGTAAAAGCATTTTTATATGGGTGTGGATTTGGGAAGGAATTGGGTGAGCTATTGTTATTGGTTAAATTATGTTCCTTGCATCAAAAAATTGGATTTTTAACACCAGTTTCTAAGAATAAGACTTAATTTGGGTATAAGATCTTCATAGAATTAATAAAATTACTTGAGGTCAGTAAAGTGGGTCCTAATCTACCATGACTGGTGTCCTTATTTCAAAAGGGGAAATTTGGGAGTAGCGACAGATACAGAAAGAACATGCACAAAAATATCATGTGAACATAAAGGAATAAATCTAGGTCTCACATTTGCAAACTAAGAAATGCCAAAAATTACAAAACAAAGAAAACAGAAATCAGGAGAGAAGCATGGTATGGACCTCTCTCTAAGTCCAAAAAAAGGAACCAATACTGTTAAACTTGATCTTGAACTTCTATCTTCTGGGACTAGGAGCATAAACTTCTATTGTTTGAATCATATCTGGTTAACTCCAGATACTTTGAAAGTTATATCCCATTGACCCATGAGTCTTTACCTTCCATCTCACTTCTAATTAGTTGGCTCCTGTTTTCCTCTCAAGTATCCATTTGGGCTTTAACTTTTCTAAGGACCCTATCCTTAGCTTCCTTGGACTGGTGCCCTAACTTCATGTTCTGTGCCAGCTCAGCATCCAGCATACAGTAATTGTCTATCTACCCATCTTCATTGGTGAAACCTTGAGGACAGAGTGGTTTATATTCTTCACTGTGTTCAGGACATAGTTTCAAACACAGAGATAGCAACTCAAAACTGTTTTATGAAAGAATGTATAGAAAATTAACTCTAAACCTAGGAAATAAAAATAAGCAATGAGAATTATTCATATTGTTACATGATCAGGTATTTTATATATTGAGAATTGAGTTTTTAAAGGTCTATAAACATGATAGTAATTTCTTAAGTAGGACACAATTATATTCTTGATTACTGCATCTACCTTGCCTAGATCACTCCCTGACTCCCTGACAATGCTCACAGTTCCTTGTCTCAAAAGAGGGTTTTTAAAGACAGATCAACAAAGCAGCAACTACACAAAGAAACAAAAGCATTAAAGGAAGAGCTAGACCAAATGGACTTAATAGATATATACAGGACACTACACCCCCAAGGAAAAGAATACACTTTTTTTTCAAACGCACACGGTTCTTTCTCTAAAATCGATCATATACTAGGCCACAAGACAAACCTGAACAAGTACACAAAGATTAAAATAATACCAACCTTTTTCTCCGATCATAAAGGCATCA
>PVHY01004592.1:0-14759 GCA_004024945.1 Uropsilus gracilis
ACCTATTACAGGGCATTTTATAAATTTTTAAGAACCAACTTTATAAACAGCAAAATGTCTAAGAATGATTCAACAATATATAGCTTACATGTGAAAGAAATGAGCTGTGATGAAGTAAAGTATTTTTAGTCAAGAAATTATTTTTCTAACCATAATTACTTAACTAAAAAGTCACTATTGTCAAGTAGGCTTGCAAATTAGACTTTCAAAAATAGGAAAAAAAAATCTATTGGAAAGCATATGCAATGAACATTATAAGAAATCAGTCTTCAAGCACATCTGTGATGAATATAGAGTAATATTTGGTTTGGCATCATCTATATTAATGCTGAAAAATCAAAGATAAAACGTTTTGTTGTTGTCTAAGCATCTTTAAAACCCCTGGTTAATTGATACATTGTTCTTGTACACACCGGTTTTAGGACACTGAGAAAAAATTTTAATTAGACACATGCAAATGAAAATTAAAAGAAAATAGCTAGTAATGTAAACAAATGTACTTTCTTAGTTGCTGAAAAACTATATTTTCTGCATTCCTTTACTTGGATTTGATTTTTCTATAGGTCATAGATGATACAGTAGTGATATTTCAGTGATACTGCTGCTCATACACAAGCTAAAGAAATTATAGCAGATGTGGACTTTGTGTCTAATCCTCCTTCATGTTTATAGATACCTGTCATAACTTGAAGGCTTCAAAGAACACTGAAAACTAATAAGGTGACTGAGTTGCTCCAGACTTGTGTCTTTTGCCCTTTGTCTTTGTGCCCTTTTGCCTTTCTCTACATTTATTTTTTTGTTCTTAGTGACTTTAGCTTTGACATCCTGTTACATCTGCTCCTGTGGTGTCTGTTTCATTTCTCCCTAGCTCATGGTTTGACTCCTCCATTATACCACAACAATTCAAAGCTTCTATTTATTAACTTCACTTTGACCTTCGAATTTTCTCTTGTGCGATATGAACTGTACTGGGACTTTCTCATTTATTTTCCCAGCTTTACAGATCAAGAGACAATTCTATAAATGATTTCTGCTTACCAATCTATAGTCGAATACTGCATTCACACACTTTGGTTTTCCCAGTTCAATATATAGCTATCTATCCATCTATAATAGTGAAAACTATGTAAATGAATTCTTTGCTATTAGTAGTTACTTCTTAAATCAAGTATTTCTTGATTTTAAATCAAGTATTACATAATTTCCTGTGTTTTAAATTAAGTATGATACCAATTAAATAAAAGAATGGCTTCAATGGATCAGGCTTAAATCATTTCTTAGAAAATAGTTTCATTGATAAAAGATAAAAAAATATACAAACACATGCAGAATGATTAGAAATATTCCAGAAAATATGTAGGCATAAATAAGCACTTTAGATTTTCTGTATTTGAATCCATATAATAATCATCATCACGGATTTTATATAGTAAGTCACATTTTTCCTACCTGTCAAACATGTTCCTACAATATTTGCAGGTTTGTACATGTTTTTCTCTTTCTTTCCTCACCATATTACAGGTTTTCCACATTTAATCCCTGATCAACCTTGGCCAATAACAATCTCTGTCAGTCATTCTTCAGGTATCCAATTTTTGTAATAAAAATGCCAGGATTCCCCACTGAATTTCCTTTAAAGTTCACATTTTACTTTATCTGAAGGACAATGCATAATGAGGAAAGTAGTCAAAGATTCCAATATAAGAATGAAAGTCAAAAGAATTTTAACAGATGAAACTCTTTCAGAATCTTCTCAATAGCACACATACACACATACCTTAGCATGCTCAGAGCAAAGATTTACGTTTTCATAAAACACTTTTATAAACATGTCCACAATGAATTGTCCTATGGTGATATTTCAGAGTAATTATCATTAAGAACAATTTACTGATTTGCTACACTCCTCCAAAGAGAAAACACCTCTTTATCTCCTCCCTTATCTAGGCCATCTTTTATGACAAGTTGTATTTCTGTATCAGTTTTATTTAAAATTTACCTTGCAAGTATTTTCTCAATAAGTCATTTAATGTGCCTTAATGGAATCCACTAAAATGTCATTGCTGTGGATGAAATTAATATTGAATAGTCCATACTGGTATGATTAAATGATTAAAGCAATTTAAATGGGGAGAAAGAATACATATTTCCAATCAGAGGAATCCCAAATAATTTTTGTAGCGACTCAACTCTGAAAGCGAGGGGGAATAAGTCTCTGCTTCTAATGTGGGCAATGCATATTCACTTATATACAATATTTAATGCATGAAAAGAAGGGGAAGGGAGTAACTGTCAAAGTAGAGAAACTTGACAAAAACTACTTCAGCCAGGTGGCAAAGGCCAGTATCAGCAGTTATAAGTACATTGATAGCATATACGCTTGATAGGATGGCATGCTCTCATATAGATGATATATGATATGATGTGATATGATATGATATAAAACAATATGATAAAATATGATATATGTTATGCTATGATAAAATGTATATGATGAAATAGAACTTCACTTGTCTGAACTTTGTTCCAATAAAAATTTTTCTCAGTCTTATGAGAAACACCAAACAAATTTTATTATTTAGGAATCTTAAAAAATGCTTCTTTAGAACTATTAAAATTTTTCACAAACATGGAATATTTGACAAAATGCACAGACATGTGAAACTTATGAACTAAAATTACAACTAAAATGTAATATGGTCTCCTGGTGGGGATCCTGGTTTAGGAAAAGGACATTAAGTGAGAATCCAAAAAAAAAAAAAAAAAAAAACCCTTAAGAATATTATAGATGTTAGTTAATAACATCGATAACATTCTTTAAATTCCACACTAAATTTTTCTGCTTTACTTTAAAATGAATCATATTTTCCTTTTAAGTGGAAAACTTTAAAAAGATAGGGAAAATATAGGACATTCCAGATTATTGCATGGCACCTATAACAGTATTTTCATTTAGTTAAATGAATATATATTAAACTTGTGAAACTAATTGTCAAAATTTTAATTTGTATAGCTACAAATTCAATCTTATCCAAAATAGCAAATGAGCACAATATTTATGTAATTTTATTTTATATAATTTGATAAGTTTGGTTTTCAATAATTGTGATTGAAAATGCAATTTTCTTCATGAGTACAATATCAACCAAGTACAGTTTAGCAAAAATCTAAAATTATCAGCTAATAATCCAATGCTTTAATACGATCTTTGGAGTAGAAAATTTGTCCAAAGACAAAGCCCCAAGCAGAATAAAACTGTGATATGTTTATTGCTATCACATAGCAAGCAAAATTAAAATATTTATAACATTATTATATAAAAGGGAGTCTGAGACAAGAAAGATATTTATGATATTTAAGTGGTATAGGAAAATGCTTTCTTCCTATATTTCTTTTCTCACTTATATATTATTTTCTTAGTTATTTTTACATCATTTTAAGTAATAGACCACACACAAGTCCAAAGGTACTATTTCAAAATTATACATCTTACCTGGTAAAAAGTTCTGCTTTTCCATTGAGTCTTTATATTTCTATTAATGTTCTGGCTATTACTACTTATTATTGTACTTTATCTTCCTATATTACAACTTACAGTGTACATTCATGCTAACTTGAAAAGGCCAAGCACAAATGACATTTAATACCGGAGAGCATCCTTCATGAATTTATATTGCAGCAAATCATCCTGTACTAAATACTTAAAGTTCTTTTATATTAATCCAATCCTAGAAGAGAAATAAATATTTCTTATTTTCTGAAAGCAGAGACACATTACCAGAAATTCATTTGGTTACTTGGGCTTTGTCGCTAGTAACATACAGCCTTGAACATTGCAAAAGTTCAGAAAGGTAGTGGTGTCTTCATTTAGTATTGTTGTGATAGCCAGTCAACCATTAAATAAAAGTTGCTAGAATCCTGGTATCTACTCTTATTCTTTTATTTTTAATTAAAGCTGCAGAGAATCATTGATTGAAATGTCTTTTATCCTCTTATTGCTTAAAAAAAAAAAAACCTCAGTCTTTTATTCTCCTTAATCATGAATGCAAATAAAATTCAAAGTGTAATCAGCAGCTTCTGAAAGAGAGCACTGAGAAAACTGGGTTGCCATGGGAACCATGAAGTCAGTTCTTGACCAGACAGAATAATACCTGAGTGTGTGTGTGTGTGTGTTTATATGTATGTGTGTAGATGCTAAACAATTTGTAAAAAAAAAAAAAAAAGAAAGAAAGAAAAACAAAACAGGAAATATGTCAAGGTTTTTCCCTTCAAGTAAGAGTTCATTTTAGATATTTAGGTTAAAGGTGAATGAATGAATGAATGAATGAATGAATGAATGAATGAATGAATGAATGAATGAATGAATGAATGAATGAATGAATACATAAATTCAGCTATTGCAATCAATTAGGAGGAAAATGCTTCTCTTTGGAGATCACATAGTACTCTTATGGATGAAGCTACAGGTACGAAGATGGTACTATTAGACTAGAACTGACTGTAAATATTGAATGTTTATGTTTGAAAACAAATAAGCAATTAATGCAATTATTTGGCCTATTACCGCTGTCATTATTTTTGCCTTCACTTCCCCAACAGACTCTGCAGCATTTTAATTTTATTTTCTCTTGGGAAAGAATTGCCTCCTACTCTAAGCTGCTGGAAGAAAGTATTATTAAGCTTTTTAAATGTTGAATATAAAGGTCATACCACTGAGGGATTTTCATCTGTGAGTAAACACATTGAGAGGAAATCATGTTCCACATTACCCTTATGCAACAAATTTAGTTTTAAACTGACTGCCACAATGTTTGAGTATCTTAATTTGGCATGAGTAACGGGCATTGCAGGCAATAATATCATTAGAATCCAACTGTAAGAAGGACTTTATTAAAACCTATTAATAAGTCTGTATGAAAAAATAGACAACAGTTGGATTCTGTGACCTTAGATTTGTTCTACATTGTCAGTACCTTGGGGATAAACATGTTCCTAATTAATAAGAAATGAAAGTAATTGTCTTTAATTGTGGAGAGTCTGAATTCAAGCACAAAAACAGGTCTTCTATCACTTGCAAAAGACATTGGATGGTGTGTATAAATTTCTCCTCTATCTCCTTGCCAAGAGGCAAACATGCTGTCATTCCTTTGTACATATTACCTCCCATCTGGAGGTGCCCTTTTCTGATTAGGTACTCTCTTTATCTACTTTGAAAGAAGAGTCACTGTGATTTCTCAGCTAGACGACATAAGCGTAAGTTTAGTGATTTGTCTAAGATGGTTGAGCATGTTATTGACAGGGAAAGAATTAGAATTTACTTCTGAATGGAGTGAGTTTTAATGAAAGCTTATTTTTTTTCCCCTGACTTTCTAAACTTGGAATTAAATGCTAGAATGCTAAGAAGATAATTAATTGAAATTAGTGAATATAGAAATCACATTTTTATCTGTTTCTGATCTAAAATACTTCACTAAGGCCTTGCATTTTGTCCCAACTAACAAAGGAAGTTAAAACATGAGAATTACATACTTCCTTTTCTCAGCTTTCTTTCACGTATCTATTTAGTTTTTCTTTTCCTATCACTTTGCAAGAACTTTATCGCTGCATTTATCAGTTTCTTTGATTACTTCAAGCACTCATTGCAAACCTCTGCTGTCCTAATTGGCTCAAGTGGGCAATGATATTAAAATGGCGAAGAATTGTTTGTACTTACAACATAATTCATTTTATCAGATTTTTGAATAAATTATGTCTATTTTAGATGTATTTTCAGAGCAGTATAATTCTTTGAATTCCTTCATTATATTAAAATATTGAAAAAAAATTTAAATTACTACAATGATAACGCTTAAATCAGATTTCCTAAATCCTCACTTCTGTTCTTCACTCAGTTCACTGTTTAGAGGAGGACAGCACTTGGTAGCATATATAATGTTAATTTTTACATATCACAATGTAGAATGTTAGTTATTTTAGTGGGCAAGTTAATATGACTATGAGCTTGATTTTCTGTTTTATGAAAAGTCAAGATTTTAAAATAAGTTGATGTGAAATTTCCGCACTTACAGCCTCTTGTACACAACGAAACAAGTGCCAAGTCTTGTTTTTTTAACTTCTCGACATTTTCCTAGAGTTGAATTAGGCACCCTTTTATTTTTAATTGTCAGCTTTTTTGAGGTATAATTGATTTTTAAAATTTTAAAGTAGTCAAAGTATTTATTTCTGGTAATTTAATGTATACATTGCATACATTATTAAAGGATTCCATGTTTTTTATTAATAGCTCATCACCTAACATATTTATCTTTTTAAAGGATATTTAATTTCTACACTCCTAGCAAATTTTAATTCTACAATATAGTGATATCATAATTAGACATTATACTTCTTATTAGACTCAGAGTTTATTCATTTCATACCTGAAATTTTGTTCTATTTTACCAACCTCACAACCAGTCCCTAGCAATTACTTTTCTACTTTCTGTGAATTCAACTATTAAAATTAATTGATTCAATATGTAATAACTTGAAGTGTCTGTGTTTGTCAGGATTGCCTCACTAAGCATAATACCTTCAAGGTCCACTAACATTGTTACATGTAAAAGGATTTCCATTGCTCTCCTGGCTGAATCTTGGTATTTATTTACTTATCTTCATTATTCCATACATTGATTCTATATATTCCATTCATTATTCCATACATGATGCAAGATATAGATATGGATCATGTGATAATTCCGTTGTAAGCTTTGAAGGACCTCCATGTTGAGTGTGCAAGGGTTTCCCTTTCTCAATATCATTGCCAACATTTGTTATTGCTTATCTCTTTTTTTTAATGATAGTCATTCCAACAGTTTTTCATGTCTCAACTGACTGTGTATAATTTGGAAAAATATCTGTACAGATATTCTGCATATATATATATTGCTTTAATCTGGACTGATTCAGTCATGGCTCTGAGTTCTTGGGTGATAACCATAGCAAATTTTGTGACCCAATACAAACTTTTTGCTAGGTTCTTGTAGGCCTTGTTGACACAAACTGCACTTTCAAAGCTAGATATTTGAGAAAACTGTCTCTCAGTTCTGGTAGTTTTAAAAGTCAGGGTGCTTGATGTTAGGTCTTCAGGGAGTGACAAGTTATTGTGAGTTTCCTATTGATTATGCCAAGGATGGAAGTTTATGGTAAGTGCATGCTTGATCTTCCCTATCCATTTCAATGCATATGTTTTCCTTTCATCTTACATATAAGCATCACTAAGCTAGTTTCTGCATTTCTTTTAGAAGTAGTTTCTTCACCTATAGTTATACATTTGTATGTCCATGGAAGGATATGAGATTAGGATAGTCATCTCAGAACAGAACATCCACCATATCTCTGATTATTGCTTAAAATTGAGATAATATGCTTTAGTAATGGTGAGTCATTATCCATGTAGCTAAAAACAGTTTGATATATCTTGTGTTTTAATATTTGAATTAATTTTTATATGTCTTAATCCTTTATTATTAAGACTTTTTTGTTATTCATTTTATTTTTTTCTTTTTTTGGCTATTTCTGTTTAGTGTGAATATTTCGCAAACCACTAGCAACAGACTTGTGTGAAATGATATTTTTGTGACAAAGGTTTTACTACCCTCTCTGCATAGTCAAGCAGTGTTGAAACTGTTAACGCTGATAAAATAGTGCTGAATTTTCCACACTGTATTTTCTATTCATAGATCTTTTACTTAGGCACAGAAGGTAGAAAAGATTTATAAAAACTAATAATAAATGTGATATCTTATACAATTTGAAGCAGTATTTCTTACACTTTTTCTCCATACAGCAAAATATAATTTGATTTAAAACAAATGTCAGCACTGAATATTTCATTCTAAATTTCAAAAATTATATTGAATGAATTATATTGAATGAATTGATATTTAATGTTTTATTTGCCATACAGTATTAAAAACAATAGACAAAGGCCTATTTTCTTTTGGTTAGTAAAATTTTAAGATTTTTAAATTTAATTTATAGAGATGACAAATGTTTTAAGTATGTGCCAAGGTTTTTTGAAGTTTCTACACAGCACCTGTCCTTGTAATTCATTTGTACCATAATCTCCTTTTAGATAGGATCGTGAAAAGTTTGCCTTTATGCTCCTCTCATCTAATAGTCACCTTTTAAATTTGCACTCTTAATTTTCAGCATGCTGCTTTTTTTAATCCTTTGCTGCTATAATGATATCATCATATTTTGAATTCATTAAGGTCCCACATAGGTTTATGTGTATGGCTGTGACATCTTTATTGTTCAGAGCAATGTGGAAACCTGCAGGGGTGTAGAATTGCTACAGATGGACAATTATGCAAAGCGGACTATATAAACCTTCCCAAACTGAAGAGAAAAAGTATTCTGGAATGTAAAATAGACATATGTTCTAGTCATAAAGGTTGGTTTATGGAGGTCATATCTGAACAGTAATTGTTTTCTATTAACAGTTTAGAGATAGCCGATCATAGGATTTATTTGCTACTTGAAGTTTATAAGATGATGGTAACTTACTTAATTATAAACCAGCTCTCCAAAGAGATAAATAGAGATCAGAATCAGTCAATGCTTGGCTAAAACAGGAATGTAAACTAAGAAAAGTGGATTATTATAGTTCTGAGACTAGGGGAAAATAAGAGAGTCACATATGAAAAGATGTTTCTAAATCTAACCAATAATTTCTAAATAGAATAATCTGAGTTTTCAGTGAAAACAACAACTTACATGCCACTAGTCTCAATTTTCAGGTACATTTTCCAATTATATTAATAGTTTTCATTTTTAATATATTTTTTTCACTAGAAAAACTTATTCATTTCAGAAGAACTGAGTTAGAATGAACTGAACTGGGAACCAAGATGAGCCAATATCACCCAGGAGTGGTATATCATTTAGAATGGTGTATATAAACTGAAGTAAGAAAGTGGCACAAAAATACACTTTGTTGTTCTTCTATATCCAGTCACTCTTCATTTTCCTTTGCAATCTTAGCTTCTCTTATATTGTATAGAGCATCATTTTCTTTGGTTCCTTCATTCCTTCATGTTTTTATTTATATTTTAATCATGCTACTAATTAAAAAATCAGATTATGCCCAGTATGTTAAAATCAAAACTCTATAATCAATTTATGGAGGTAACTGATTAGGTTTCATTATTCTTTACAAATCATTTTCAAGCTGTAGTTCTGTTACTAAGCTAAAAAGAAGTCAATGATAAAATATTTTTTATTACTTACCATATCCATTTTAACAACAAAAGTGCAATAAGTAAAAAGCATAGAATATATATGCAAAGGAACTCAGAAGTATGAGAAAATCTGTCATAAAAGGTAGACTGTGTAGGAAGCAAAAGGGCGCTTTGGTGATGGAAACTGGTGACCTTACTTGAGGGAGAAATCCTATATCATGAAAAATGAACAAGGATATTTTAAAATAACAGTAACACTATTTAAAAATTTATGTAAACCTACTCTGCCTTAATAAACATATTTTTAGGAAAAATAGAATTGCAATTACTGTGCAAAAATTTGTAATTGTTTAGAAGGAATCATTGATAAATTACATTTGCTATTGACATCTAAGTACTAGGTAAATAAATATTCTAGGGCTTATATAAGAAATATAGTAAAGTGAGGAATTTAGTAAATATAAATTTTCCATCTGTTGCTGAGTTACCTGTCTTGCTGTTTGGGCGATGTTTACATTCATATATTCTATGGTGTAATAACCACAACAATAAAATTTCTTTCCTTTAGATTCTATCAGAGAAAACACAGTATTTATCATTAGGATTGATTGTAGAGTTCTGGAATTAACATGTTGGGCATAATCTAATAAGTCTTAAAAAGCATATTGTTTTTTTTAATTAGCAGTATGATTTAAAATGTAAATAAAAACAAGAATGAACTAAATGCAATACTGTTCTATATAATCCAGAGAAGCTTAAGAAGAACCCAAAGGAAAATGGAGAGTGACTGGATATGAAAGAACTCTGTATGTGTTGTGGGAGCAGGGCAGAGAATGGTGTAACATTTTCAGTCACTGCAAATTGTTGTTTCCTAATATAGGAATGAAGTTACCTGTAATTTATGGGCACACATTTCAGTTATAAATCCTTTGACAATATGAAAAAAAAAAAACTTATAGTAACTTAAAATGTGAGTAATATGTTGTTTAGAGTAGTCTCAATTAATTTCAACTAGTTATACAATTTGAGATTTCTTGTTTTTTTCCTTATGGTCACAATATAACTACTGGAACATCAGTTCTCACAACATCACATAATGTAGTAAAAAAGATGAGGATGACTTGGGGGGCAGGAGGATAAGAGGGGTTTGGAAAGGAGGAAGGGAGGGAGGAGGAGAAAGAGAAGAGAACATATTTATGGCTGTCTTGCACATTTTTCTTTTATCTGAATCTCTTCCTGAAGATTGCCTTAGGTGTTATTAACTAGAATTCTATCAATGAGCAACCCTAGTTATAGAAATATTTTGCATGATGACAAATTAATCCTTTTTTTATAATATTCAGTCAATACAGTACTTAAGGGATCATACCTATACTTCACAGCATAGTAACTACATTTGTTGCACTTTTCCAACCTATCATTTTCATGGAAATATTTTATATTAACATTTTGAACTCTTTCTGTACTCACTATTTTATTACTAATTTTAAAAATTTTGATATATATATATATATATATATATATATATATATATATATATATATTAGTCAACATTTGTTTTTACTTGAACTGAAAATGACTCAACTCCTGAGATGCATGGCATTTTCTAAATGAAATAAATCTTGGCATTTTGTTTTGTGAGGAATTGTCCTTAAATTCTGTTGGAGTTGGTAATTAGGTAGCCCACTGCTTATTGTGTTATTGTTTAAAGATTGATATAAATAGAAGTCTTGTTCTTCTGCAAGAAATAGAAGATAATCCCCCAAGTCTCTCAATTTCTATGTCATGAAACTGATTTCTTACCAGAATCCCTTTATTAGAGGTCACAAACCTGTAAATTTTAATATCTAAATATATTTTAAATATTCAAATTAACAATTTTCCTCTACTGATTCCAACTGTGTGCTTTTAGTCAGTGAGTTTAATGATAGCATTAAAATGATTGTGTTATAAAAAAAGATTGTTATTGCCCAGTTTACTCTGGTGTCAGAATATTAGCAATACTTATTAAAACAAAATAGGAAGGGTATTGAATCTGAATCTGTATAATCATTTACTTTGCACTTCATCACATAGTAGAGTCATCCTTGTAAAATTTTATCAAACAGTACAAAATTTATTTAAAAACATAGGAGCTTTCGGTAATTTTGAGCTAGCTGAGGGGCAAGTACATAGTGTAAATATATCAATTGGGTTAATTCAATACATTTTAAATACATATCTGAAATGCAGCCATATAATTAAGACAAATGAGTATAGCATGTTACTATACAAGCTACAATTTAAAAAACTTTTTAAACTTCAGCTTTTACTAATGACTAAAATGAGATCAGTGTGTCTGGAAAAATTGTTTTATTTTAGGCTAAGATAGGGTTTCTTTAATTTATTCTTATGATTCTTTTGGACTGGATACTTTTCTGTTCTGTTGGAGACTCTGTGTACTGCAGAATGTTCAGTAGCATTTCTAGCTTATTCATTAGTTGCTAGCAGCATCTTCCTAATCCTAATATTAAAAAAATAATTGCAGACATTGCAAAATTTCACCTGGGGCTGCAAAATTGCTTCCACCTAAGAACCACTTAAGAGCCTAAATCAGATTACTTCTATTTTATGTTGGCCAATTTGGATATTTGAATATTATTGAGCATATTAAGAAAAAGTAAGTTTTGGGCACTGTAGATATGGCATACAATGGATTTTGTTAACATTGTAAAGAAAATAATCATAGATTCTGTGCCACATACAAAAAAGAGAAATAATTCTAATATTCACAACTCATAAACTTTCATAATTCTATTTTCCAGGGAATGTATTAAAAGTATTCTATTACTGGGCAAAACAAGATCATTTAATTCACAAACCTGATGCTTCTTCTTATACTGATAACTCTTTTTTCAAATGACCTAGATCACTGGCATTTTTAATATTTTTTCACATAAATTAAAGGTGCATATAAACTGTTTGGCTTTTTTTTTTCAGCTTATTTTTTTTCTGAGAAATTTATCCCCCTTGGTTAAAACTGCAATTGATATGAAATCTTAGTATAGTGAAAGTAAAATTAGGTATTTTGATGGAAAGATTTTGTTTTGGTGTGAAATGTCACTGTTTATTTGTAAACCTCAGTGTGTGTGAAATTTGACGCATTGAGTCTCTCCAGTTAATGAGGTTGGCAGCAGTGTTTAATTTTTTGGGCTTGGTCATTTTGATAGGATATCTTTGTAGATTGTCATAACTGTGTTGCCTTTATTTGCTTTATTGGGAACACAGAAAAGACATTCTTCAAGTTCTGAGGTTATAAACTTTCTTGCTTACCTTCACTAGTATTTCACACATTAATAGTAGAACTCTCTACATGATGTATCTCTACAAGTAATGTGATAATAGATGTAAATAAAAATTGGTATGTCAATTTTTAAAAATGTACATATTTGGATAAGTAAATGTCTTTGAAAAATCTTATTTTTAAATGAAAGTCAACCTATCTATAAAATATAAATATATAATGAAGCAGTACTTAGGTTAGTAACTTATAGCTGAACAGGATCATATGTACTCTCATGTGAACCCACAGAAGCAGAAAGGACTAAATCATTGATAATTCTGTACTGATTCTGGTAAAAAAAAAAAAAATCTGTTTAATGATGTAGAAATTTAGAGACTTGGGGGATTATTTTCCATTTCTATACTATGTCTATACTAATGTTTTCATATTTTTGTCCATGCCATCTTTTCAAAATATGTTTTTCTTTTTTGTTTGGGTTTTTCAAAAATAAATATACATAATTTTACAACAGACTCTTTGCTTAATTTAAATAAAATTTGAAAATAGCATCGTACACAACAAAGTGAAACCTTCTAACTCTATGCACTCATCAAGTTTCCCCATTATTGTTGAGATGTAGCACATATCTCAAAATTTCAGCGATTTTGAAGAAATATTTTTTTTACTCTGATCTTGAGTTGACTGACATTCTGATTTTAGTCATATTTCAGACCTTTACCCTGAATGCTCCTGGAAGCACTAGCAGAGCAAATCACCAGAGCAAAATATTCTTAGCTGCATTCCATTGGTTATGACAAGTCACAACTCCAATCAGTGGACAGGAAATTAAGTTTCTGCAATTCTAGTGATAACCATTAATCTCAATCATATGGCATACAGTTTATTAACCGAGTGTTAAGAATTGACTACTACTTATACCACAAAAGACAGAAAAAAGTAAACATACCAACTCACACTTATCATTCATTATGAACTTTTACTACTGATTAGTAAATGATGCAAAGTAGCAAAGGTAAAGAAATCCTTCTGGAAAGGTCTACCAACTTATAAGATGCACTTCTAAAATTATCTTTTTTTCTACATTGGAACACATTTTTATTTTCAAGCACAACTAACTGCATACAATTTTCATGCATCCTAGATACTTGGGTAAACCACTGAGGTAGAGAGACTATATGAAAACTTAGATCATTGGTTTTAAATCCCTTTCCTTTTTAAATGAACATTGTAGATTCCCCTGTAATCACTCCTTTTATTCCATCTTACAAATATAGATATTTTTTAATTTTCATTTAGTTCAAATTACTGTAAAATTACTCTTGAGATTTCTTCTTTGATATATGTGCTACTTGGAAGTATGTTGCTTTGTTCTGTGTATTTGAATATTTTCTAGTTAACTTTATGCTACTGATTTCTGGTTTTAATTATTTTATGATGTTATAGCAAAATTCTATGATTTATTTTACTGTCATTTTAAGATATATTTCATGATGCAGTAAGTGGTCTATCTTAGTAAACATTGTATTGGTATTTTAGAGCAACTAATTTTGGGGTATTGATATCATAATCTGCCATTTTATGAACTTGATTATTTATTGAATGTTCTGTGTATTTTAAGGTTCTATATGTACAATTTTGTATCATCAGCTAATGATTTACTTCATTTTTCCCAATTTAAGTTCCTTTTAGACCCATCTCATATCTAACTGCTGTAACCAAAAGTTCCAGTAGTATATTGAATAGTAATGATGAAGAGTAGAAATCCTTGTCTTTTGCAAGATTTTAGTGGAAGAATGTTTACCTTTTCATCAGTGAGAATGATGTGCTAACTATTGTTATGTCATTACGTTAAGATAATTTCCAGTTTTCTTGAGAGTTTTCATCCTAAGTGGATGTTGAGTTTCATGACATGCATTTTTGGCATCTATCAATATGATCTTTGGTTTTTATCATTTTCTTTTTGATGGTGTGATGAGTTACATTGATTGACTTTCTGATGTTGGATCACCCTTTTGCTCCCAGTATAAATCTCAATTGTTCACAGCATATGATTCCTTTATACATTGTTTGATTCATTTTGCTAAGATTTATTGAAGACCTTTGCATTTGTATTCATTACAGACATTGGTTTGTTTTTTGTTTTGTTTTTGTGTGTGTGTTTAATTTCAATTATTTTATTGAGTTAACATTGCCTTACAACACTTATATGTTTTAAAATTATAGTTTCACATTTCTTCAATTGCTTGTTACCC